>JANITX010000004.1:46623533-46635646 GCA_027564395.1 Erythroxylum ulei
CTGCAATCTTGGAATTTAATTATTTTGACCGATTTCCAAGGTCGATTTTCGGATCGAACGACAGAGCCGCGATCACACTAAGACCTGTAGAGCTTACTCTACCTCTGCCTTTGCCTCTCTGTCCTATACCACCAGCTCTACTCTGCTAAACAGTCATTTTCAATTACTGATCCTCCTCTAACTCCCGACTGTGCTACAACGATAGCAGGACAATCTCTGATTTGATGCTTGAAGGAGCCACAATATAGGCAAGCTCCTAATAACTCCCAACATTCACTGCCATGTCTCTTCCCATAGTGCTCACAGCTAGGCATCTGTGGTGGTTTCCTGCTATAAGTCTACCCTTTAGACACCTAACCTCTACCAAATTAACCACAGTCGCCTTTTGGCCTAAACCCTGACTGTCTCGATCTCGACTGTAATCATGATGGTCTACTCTGGCATTTACTGAATCTTCTTTCAGAATCAGGTTGAAATTCTGCAGGCCTCTTCATTCCAGACTCCTACCTATACTCTACTTGTCCATCTTTCATTAGCTGCTTAATTCTAATAGAAGCATCTCTCAGCTCAGTGAAGCTACTCAAATTGGTAATTGTCAACCTCGTTCTGATTTCCATATTTAGCCCATCTTCAAACTGTCTACATTTATCCTTCTTAGTCGGAATCAAGGTTGTAGCATACCCCATCAATTCATTAGACCATAATTTATACTTAGTTACTGTGAGATTCCCCTGTTTCAAATCAAGGAACTCCTTCATCTTTCTATCCAAGTAGATCTTGGGCATATAAGTCTCTTTAAAGACCCTTAAAAAGTCTTCCCAAGCCAATCTACATGGACGGATAGAACTACTGGGAGCGGCCTTCCACCACTGATAAGCTGGACCTTGTAGTAACGAGATGGCATAATCAAACCTCTCATCCTGTTCACAATCCATCTGGTTTAATATTCTTTATGTCCTCTCTAACCAGCTCTCTGTCTCAGTATTGTCTGTACTTCCATAAAAGTCTACAGCTCCCTCTTTTCTAAGCTTGTCATACCTCCTTTCTCTCCTCTCAGGTACTCTTGGGGCATTGGCTCAGACTGGGGCATAAAAGACTCTCTATTGGCTCCTATTTACTCAAGGTCAGCTGATTCGACAACTTGGTCCCTTATGGCGGACGACCTATAACAGACAATAATTGTGATCACTATACAAATTTCTCACCAGATATCATATTAAATGACTCTTGTATGTCCCTAGAGATTCCAAACCATGCTTTGATACCAACATTGTAACATCCAACTTCCATAGAGCATATACCCGACATTCTAGAGAACATTCTAGCACAATGCCTATAGAATCGACATATTAGAGCAGTCATATCACTTATTTTGGCATCGTATAGAACATAAACATTTAAAAAAAACCTAAGTTCTCTCATTTCATTCATAAGCATAAGTATACATTGTCATTACATTCCTTGTGAATTGATTCATAAACATCAATATCCATTATGTTATTACACTCATAACTCCTGTTTATACAATACATGACATGTCAAAGTTTGCAACTATATACAATGAATACAACATAAAACTAGGTACTGGACCAAAATATCCTATCTAGACGCTTCAGTATCAACTGACCAGACCTTTAAGTCATTCTTGATTCCAAAATGGACAATGCTAGGTTGATACTAGATTGTCTTAGAAAAAAGGTTATCCCGGTACCTAAAAATCAACGATGCAATTTTGATGAGTTTGCGAACTCAGTGAGTAAACCATCATCGACGTGTTCACTCGAGTTAAGACACAATATTGCAATCACATATAATCCAAGTTCTCAAACAAATCACATTATTTAAAATTAAATCCCAATTATCACATCATTTAATAGTCTACCAAATCACAACATATGTATCTCACATTTAACAAGCACATTGGGGACAAAAACATTTTATATTACTATTTCAACATAATTCAGTAAATTCCTCACAACAATTCACATGACACATACATGACATATATATATGTAAATGCACATGTAACTCACTTTGTTTTTAATTTTGTTGTGGCCGAGCACCTATTTAACTATCCCGTATCCGTTGCAAATACCGGGTTCATTTCAGATACTGTCCCATACCTATTATGGATACCGACCTCATTTCATATATTGTCTTGTACTCATTTTGGATACCAGGCTCATTAATCGTTGAGCTTATGGCTCTGTGTGCACATTTATGAGCTTTAAGCTCCTTTTTCACATTGGTCGCTCCGGTCACAACTCCTTTATCTGATTATGTATATCAATGTCATGACATGCATCATTTCACATAATATGCTAACAATCACTTTCATCAGGTGTACACAGTCATTTATCACATTCGTCAGACCCAAGTCTGGCATTCAACATTTAGTTGAACATTTATTTTCTACATTCACATACACTTAGTTAACACTCCAAATACAATCCTGAATATTGAACTCCTCAGACAATCAATTGTTCGAAATCATCAATATCACAATCATATCAATATCATTTCAATATATATAGATATAAGGATTAAACAAAAACAATCCAAATAGAAGCACATATCTAATTGAAATCACACATCTAGGTTACTCACAGTTTGCTCCAGATTAGCTATTGCCTTGACGATCTGGAAATCTCTGGATGTTATCAGTCAATTTGTGCTTCTGTATCATACAATACACACACATTTACACATTACTAACTTATTTAATCAAATAAGTGATTAATCTTACACATGTATATGTGTTATGTTCAATGCATATTTAATTGACTATCCCAGGTATGTAACCTTACACACAAATCTTACTCACTCATTCATCTTAGCTTTTGTTCATAAGAACATCCTTATACTGTTGACATCTCATACTTTCCAAATTCATATCCGTTGATATCAAACAACTCATTTCTTGAATTGTACATCATTTAAGAATCTAAAGTTGTCAAATACTTAATCAATTGATTCAACATCAAACTAAGCTCATTTTAAGCTCTAATTAAATCTTAAAGTATCAATGTATACTGTTTTATCCTTATATGACTCAACTAGAACATAGAACACAAACTCTCCTTTCTGCCAAGCATTTCCATGATCATGGAAAGGAACCATACAATTCCCACGATCATGGAATATGTGATCCGAGACCCACTTTCCTTTTTCTTCAAATTTTCTTCCAAACTCTAACTCCTTCATGATAGTTCTTTAACTATACCTCACTTATACTTCAAGGATACTTCATTTTCTCATCATTTCATCTTAAACTTCAAGCCAAAATCATTCAATTGACAGTTCATAAACAATTTATCACTTAGGCATCATCAACCAAACAAATGCTTTCATTTACTATCTTACATGTTACACCCTAGTTCTTTTCCATTCCAAGAACATTACATTAGCATCTTTCTTTAGCATAAATTCGTCTTCCACATACCTCTAATCTCAACCTAATACATTCTCAAAACAATCTATAGCATAGGGTTTCCACATATCAAAACGAAACCAATTCATTCATCACATTTCAAGCACATCTCATCATCAACCTTACATACAATTCATCCCTAACCAATCTTTATGGATGTTGTGCTCACATATAACTCAATAAGATAATCAAATACTTACTTGTTTGTCTCAAGATTTCCTCAATCAACAAGCTAAGCATGCCTCCCAAGCATCAAACATACATTAAGAACAAGATGGGATTAAAGGGTTTCAATTTACGAGATGAGGCTTACAAAATTTTATCAAAACTTTAAGGGTTTTAGGGATTGTGTAAAAGCATAGTAAGTGGGAGGAAACAGAAGAAAACATAAAACCAAAACATGAAAGAAGGTGGTCTTGCAAGTTTGAGAGATGTGGGTGAGGAGTGTGGTGAAGAAAATGGACATGTGTCATGTTAAATGTTAAGCCACGCTATGTGTTTTTCTCCCACACTCACAACTGTCACTCCCTTATTAGTCCATTTGTCATTTAATATAAACCATATGTCACTCAACTATACCTCCATTTGTCACTCTTTTATTCAAGTCAATTGTCACTCTATTATTGATGCCACATGTCACCATCCCATAGTTTCATTCAACCTAAATTCCTATGTATCATTTTATATTTCCCTTTTAACACTTTTTTTAGACTAAATGCACATATCACTTTATCAATCACTCAATTAGCACAATAAATTCTCAATTCACTAATTATAATGCATCAAACAAAATTCAAGATATAATCAACACACAAGCACATCATAATCATTTAAGATCTTTCATACCCTAGGATATATCAGTGAGTGCATGTACTATTTTTACAATGCCCTTATATCATGATTCGCGTGTATATGCAAATGTGATGTCTGTAAAAGAAATGAACTTAATGAATTCTCATATGATGATTCAATTTAATAGTTAAATTCCTAAGTATAAGAATGGGCTACTACATGCTCGATGTGCTCTGAGAAGGAGTGACTATAAATAAGAATATTGTCGAAGAAGACAAGACAGGTGGAGTGTTTGGTAATAGATGAATGTGGTGATCACAGTGTCTATGTGGGGGTAAGCCCTTCGTAGGTTCAAATAGATGACAATATTTGCAGAGCACAATGTGAAGCTCAAGTGGGGTTTGAGGTAATTCCAATGGACTAAAATCCTGGGCTACTTCAGCTATGGCAAGAAAATAAGCAGATGCAATACTGTTAATTTGTGTAAGCCATTTGAATTGAGCCAATGTCATAGCCGTAGGTTGTGTCAATCCATCCCCATGCAGTGTGATGACTAATCCCTTATATATAAAGGTCATAAAAGGCCAAAAAAATCAACCAATATGGGACCTAGCTGTGATAGCCATTGGACCCCAAAATGACGTCAGCCCCATGGACATCCAGTATATACAAATCCAAGAAGAACTCATGCCCTTGTAGTCCCAGTAAGATTGTCGATATATGACCCAAGCAATGTAGGGTATCGCCATTGCCAACGGAAACTGACAATAGCGGAGCGGGTTATACAAAAAGACAAGATATGTGGCCACTCGTGGTTACACCAAATTATGTGTGCTGCCAAAGTCAATGAAGACTATAAACGGACTCCCATTAATGTACCTAGTCATCCGCAAACATTGGTGAGATGAATGACTATAAAGAGAATGTACAGAAACTTGAAATTCTTCGAAGTCGATCTCTATAATGGAGGGTGGAAGAGGCAATACGAGAGTGTGTCGATAGTCGATAGATCATCAAAGATTTCCTTATCCACCTGTAACAAGAGGAACGGGTTTGTTCGACACCTGTGGTCAGGTTTGTACAGATCATCACAATTAAAACATAGTACTTTGGCTCTGCTAATTTGCATCTCAATGAGAGTAAGCCTACGAATGGGCATGGAGGATGGTGAAACTTACGATTTTGGGTTTGTAATGGTAGATGGTGAGATATGTGGTTTTGGGTTTGTAAGAGGGGAAAATGGAGAGCTGAAGGAATGGTGAAAGGTTGGTTTGGAATCCAGTAATTTAGACTCAATAAGCTTAGCCAGAGCTAATGCGTGAGTTAAGGAGTGAGGTTAGAGCACCACCAACTCGTGTTGGATCTCTGGTTGCAATCTAAAGATGAAACAGTCAAGGAGATGTTCCCTGATAATTCAGATACCCTATTGATTTTCAAACTCGAGCTGATATTGGAAGCAGAGGAAGATTTTTTTAGTTTAAATAATGAAGATTGGGGATTAATGAAAAGAGAGGGGATGATAGAAATAGGTTGTATTTTTGTAATTGGTTATGTATAGTTTCAATTATTGTGTCATACTTTGATTTTCTTGTATTCATTATAGATTTTCCTTAAGACTGATCGGGTTAGATTTGTCTTTTGATTTGGGCTCGGTGTGAAATTTGGTTTTTTTGATTTAGGCTCGGTGTGAAATTTGGTTTTGGGCAATCTCTAGTTATGTACGTAAACCTTTATTTTCCTTATTTATAAAATCATTGATTTATCAAAAGAAAGTGGGGTCAAATCTCAATTTCATGGCTCTGGTGAAAGAATCCTAGTGGGAGAGTTGGTGGTTCTAATGCATCCACTGGAACTATGATAAGGCTTGGCCGATTATGAAGAAGGCAGTGATGGAGAGATAGTTGGCTAGGGGAATAACATAAAATGTCAAATATTGCTCGGCTTGAAAGAGCCAATCATACGGGTTAGATTCATCAAAGTGTGCAAAATGGAATTTAGGCGGGTTGGAAAGGAAGAAGACGGCAGAGGAAGGGTGGTGGAATTAGTGGCTACCATGGAAGAAGAAAAAGATATGGGTAGGAGAGGTGGAAGCGGTGGTTGTTGTTGGATGGTTTGATTGCTAGTTTCCAAACTGTCAAGTTTCATTTGAAGATCGGCTAAGGTGGCAGCATGGTTATGGATGGAGGATTCTAATTTGGATTCAAAGGGGGTTTGAAGTTCATGTAGTTGCTCACCGAGGCTCTTGATAGCAGCCTCAACATCAAATTTGGGAGGCATTGAGGAAGGAGATGAGAGAACTAATGTTAGGTACAAACATCATAGACAGAGAGAGCATAAGAGAGTAGAATATGAGAGAGTTAACAGGGGAATAATCTCACACCCTTTTTCATTTCCTTCTTTTGGGACTTATACTCTTGTAAAGCATAACTATTTTTGTTCTCTGGTATCACAAGCTCTTAATGAGCTGGACCCTTTCAAAATTCTAAATAGTTTATGCAATTACAAACAAAATGCTTAAGATGTAAAATAGTCATTGGGTCAGGCAAGTTTTCGGGTATCACACCTTGCCTTGGGAGTAGATTTCTCCCGTGTTGTAACAGAGAGGACCAAGCATTGGCACGATAGAAAGATGTCTATTTTTCATTGAAGGATTGTATACGCAGAGGAAATAAAAATGCAATCCTATATTTTTCTTTTGCGTTTAACAAATATACTAATAGTAAGAATAGGTAAAAATAAATACCTTAAATTTGTAAGAATTAATCGATACTAAACTTTGAAAATATGAAATTTTATATACTTCACACTGAAAAATACATTCCGCTTTTAACACTTAATATAACTATGGTTAAATTTAAAAAACTCTTACTTCAAAAATGGAGAAAACAATTTTCTAATTGTTTTTTCCTGTGTTTATGTCCACGTACAGAGAACTAAAATGAAAGAGTGTATCTCTATCTTCGTTTTTTTTCACCGTACTAAAACAAAGAGTATCTATGTTTCACTCTTCACTTCGTTTTCTTATCCACGTACAAAAAAATGAAAACGTATATATACCTCTCCTTCACTTTGTTTATGTTTTAACGTTGTTATTTTAAAACTCGAAAAAACTTCTTCGCAACACATCGTTTGGTCATTACATTTTGGTTAAATATAAAACCAAAATAAAACCACCAACCATCTGACGCCTTCTTTGCCATTTTCTTTTGTTTTTTTTAAATTATTATTATTATTATTATAAATGAAATAAAATAAAGCTATTTTATTTTATTCATTTATTTTGTACAAGTTAATTTTCAATATTATTATAGTTTCTGTGCTAGCAAAAAATATAATAATATGTCATATAGATTATTTAATAAATCATCTTATAATAAATTAAATAATTATAAACAAGAAATATTATATTTGTAAGTGTGTGCCCATACAGGTTTAACACTAAGCTGGTAGTAATTAATCCAAGAAATATTACACTTGTAAGTGTGTGACCATATAGGTTCAACACTAAGCTGGTAGAAATTAATCCAATTAATTACTAATTAAGGTTGGTGTCTAACAACAATTCTCAACAACCGGATAGTGTGAAGTAACAACTTTACAAAGACGGAACCTAGTTAAGATAATGTATTATTACTTCCATCATTACAACTCCGAATTATCCTAAAGTATCGTTTAACTGTCAAACCCTATTAGATAACCAATTGTGTTACATGTCGATCATTAATGATTGGTGAATAACTTAAGAAAACCATTTTCCTCATTCATTCAATCGCCCTGACCAAGGTCATGAAACAACCATTAAAATTAATGATAACATAGAGCTTAAACTCATTACCTAGAGTCGATGGATCCCACCTTGACTCACCACTAATCAGATAGGTACTTAATTATATCCAATGATCATTCAACTAACATTTTTACATACTAAGTGTCTGACATCAAAACATAATAAGTGACCTATTGACTACTATGATGATTTCGGGTCAAAGGAAAAATATGCATTTAAATCCTTATGAGAATATCACACTTAACAGTTCATAGGTAATATTAGCCATTGGGAATTCTCAATTTAGTCAGTTCATTGATCATACCTCCATATACATTATTTATATATGTAACTTAGTAAATGAGATCTACTAATATCCATCCAATAGATATTATTATCATAATCTTCATTATGATGGCAAGTGTATAAATATAATCAATGACTTATCATATTAGAATAAAAAATAATAAACATAATATAATAATAAAATCATTTGCTATGTTATTAATCAAAGTTAATAGTCACAAAACAAAAAATGTTCAATTTATTACATAACGATTGGGTCATGGGCATAATTCTAACGTCCATATGATCATTTGTTCACCATTTCTAAAGAACTTTGACCTTATCGAACCACTTATATTGGGATCATCTGAAAGATAGTCATAAACGGTTAGCTCATCGTTACCATTCTTATTCTACTCTTTCTTTAATCTGGAAAGAAGGTCAGCTATCAAATTTTTTAGTACCGTTCTTATTCCAGATCTCATAAGTCAAACTCTTTAAGAAGAATGATTCATCTTAGTATTGACTTGGTTTCCTTTTTGCTTAAGAGGTACTAGATGGTCGAATGATTGGTATAGACAGTAATCTTCAACCCCACTAAGCATGAGTTGAATTTTTCTAAGCATGGGGACTTTTGAAAGAGAATGAAAGGTTTTATAAGCAATTTCTGGTATCTAAATATGTCAAAGTGGAATCCTTTGTCAAGTTAAAAGATCATGTTTACTTCTTTGGAAAGGCATTATTCAAGCTCCCGATATCTTAGCTAAGGGAATTAAATGGAGCTTGGGAAATTAAACAAAAAAGAGATTTTGACCAGATGATTAGCTTTATGGGGACCCTCTGATTGACTCTTTTCTTTTTTTGATGAAATGAGGAGTAGGAGGTGGTGGTTGTTAGTTTTGTATATGAGAATTGGTTATTCCAAGTTTCAGAGATATGCTTCCGGTCTCTTTTGTTTTGGAGATTTTAGAGGGAGGAAGAACTTTGAATAGTATTTTTGACTTCTGAGAATTCCCCATATTGGGCACATAATGCTAATGATGTTTTTCTGGTGAAATTTTGAGAATTCCCCGTATTGGCCACATAATGCTAATGATGCTTTTCTGGTGAATTTTGCGGTGACTTTTTGTTAGCAAGGTATAGGCAACAGGCTATGGGAATCAATTTGGAAAGCTCCTATTGTGAAAAGAACTGCACGGGAAAACTTCTTGTCTAAAACTTACATTTAGAAAAGGAATTACTTTGGAACTTCCTCTTTTGATACATGTGTAGAAAGACCTTTTTCCTGATTCTTTCTGTTTTATACTTTTCCAGACAGTTTTTTTTCTTAGTTATTGTCCAACTTCAAATGAGAGGTTGTTTTGTTTAATGATTTTGGAGGTTGATTTTTATGGAACTTACAAAAATTGTAGGGAAGATTTTATATAAGGTTTTGATTTTCATTTCTAACGAGATTGATACTGGCAGGATCATTGAAAAGAGCCTTGAAAAGTCTTGCATGGAGAACAACTCTAATTGTATCATTTAAAAAACGTAAGCACATAATGCTATACGGTTGCTCTCAAATGACTGTTGTACAATTAGAAACCGATTATGTCGAACCAGAATGCTACAAGTTTAACCATTCTAGGTTTACATCAGTGGTTTGATGAAAAATTATTTGTTTTATAGTTGAAGACAATGCTTGAGATGAATATGTTCCAAGCACTTTGTGCTCGCCTCTGTAATTAAATCAATAGAACCTCAGCAATACGATCAAAAGCCTACAGGGAGTCTGCCCACCACTCTTGAAATTGGGGTGAAACCATTAGCGATCATTGTCTGCCCCTTGAGGTATGAAACTATTCTTCATCAGATCCTTCATCACTCTCACTGATTTCCCCATAAGAGTCACCACCCGCTTCAATACCTTCATTCTTCAAATTGTTTAGCAAAATATCTTCAGGTATCCGGTCATTTCCTTTGTTACGGTAAAGAAGCCCTGTTCTCATAACATAATAAAACTTATCTCTTAAACGGGCAAGAGGATGAGGATTCACTAATTTTCCTCGCTCATAACCTTCTCTAAGGGTAACAGTTGTTGTCTTACACTTCAACGAGAGATAAAAAATCCCCGGATACCTTGTAAACAACCGAGTGAACTTCTGGGGAAGTACCAATTCTTCTCGCAAGCTTCTGAGGTAGTTTCTCTTAGTCTTCTTATGTATTGTCAGGCTCAACAGCTCATGCAAAACCCCAACAACTCGTTTCTCCATCAATTCACTTGCAGGATCAATCTGTCTTGAGTCCTCATAAGGTGAAATATATGGCAACTTTTGGAACTCCTCCATCCATGCTTTTACCTTTTTCTGTGCTCCGTAACCCCTAGGAAAACTCATTGGGAAAGCCAAAGCTGTCTGCCCCATCTTAAACTGCCTATACTCATGGCCCATATCATTATTTTCTTTACTCCTCTGCAATGCAGAAACTGCAAGTTCATCCCGCCATTGTACAAGTTTCAAGCAGACAACACCATTTGATGCCTTAACAAACCGAAAATGATCTGCGTATTTTGGAACTACGAGTTTCTCAAAATCATCGGGCAAACCCATATCCCATTTCAAAGGGTGTAGCGACTTAAGAGGCACAATCCTACTTTTCATCATCATAAGAAACCTACAAAGCCTTTCCACAGTGTCGCTCTCACAATTTTGGTGTATCTTCTGCTCTTGTGAATCTAACAAGAGTGCAGTGTCCGTTAGTCGAAAACAAGGCAAATTTGCATAAGTGGCATGTGGAACTTCATTAAAAAGAGTTGGGTACCTACACAAGTAGATTAAAAACTTAATCATCATTTACAATAAAAATTTCATCAAAATGCAGAGAGGATATTTCAATTGCTCCAATACAAGTCAATTTCCTCCAATATTCAAAGAATGCCAAAATGTCATCAAACATTTCCACGAATGTTACATTTTACATACATATTAAAATAGGTTAAATATACAAGTACATACACACCATCTACGACACTAACTGATGGCTAAGGAACAAAGTGATCAAAATCATAAAACGGAAACTTTCAGATGAACAAAATGGCAATCAATGAGCCATAATCTCAATGCCTAAAGCCCATTTCAAAACTTCAAAGTAAATCACAATACCGGCGCAAGAAGCGAAGAACAGGAATAGTGAGGCCCAAAAGCTTCTGCCAATCAGCAACAGACTTGGCAGTGAGAAACTCAGTTGGAGAGCGCTTGATAGCGTCCTTTAAGAGACAAGCAGCCTTGAGATCGGTCTCCATGTCAATAACGTGATCGATGCTGCGGTTCTTTATCCATTTAAGCCTCACCTTCGCCACACTGCGACGCTGCAGAAAAACAGGATAAAGACTGTCGCTTCTTGTGCTGGTGGTGGCTTGCTCAAGTGAGTTTCTACATACTAACAGATTTCCAAGCGAGAACAATGATCTGTGGGTTCTGGGAATCATTGTCCGTGGTTATCAGTTTTGGAGACGGAAATACAGTAAGGGCTTAATGTTCGATCCGATGGACTGATGGATGGTTATCGATTCCAAATTGAACCGGAGAACCAGACCAGATAGGGTTCAACCGGTTGACCCAGCTCAACGACTTAATCTCATGTGAAACTCGATATTATGAATATCATTTTAGTATAGATCCTAAATTTGGTTATTTTATAGTATTGTATTAGCAACGAGTAATAATGAGTATTGTTTAAGATTGGTTGGGTCGGTCGTACAGGCCCCGAGCCCAGTCAAAATGACCTATGGGCCGATCGGTCCAATCTTTAAAGAGCAGTCTCTCACCTAATGGCTATGTCAAGCCCAAGCCCGATCCA
>JANITX010000004.1:46655514-46669454 GCA_027564395.1 Erythroxylum ulei
TCCAAATTTCTTAACTCTCTTATTACTTACTTGTTTTCTGAATTAAGCAATTTTTAAGGAAGAGGGTAAAACAAAAAGTATACACAATTCAACCCCCCTTCTTGTGTGTTGATTATCATTGTATTAATTTGTGATTTACTTCATACCTCACTAATACTCTCCCTCCTCAAGTAAAGAGAATGCACCAAATGTTCATACACATCCCAATTTAGGAAAGTGAAGTCTTGAGGCTTTAGAATTTGTCAAGTAATATTGATGTACATTGGTCGTCAAATGTAAATAGTTTCTTGAAATGATGTCTAGCCAATCCCAATACAAGGAGATCTTGTTGGAAGGTCTCTGCATGCTCCTCAGTGTAAACATTGGCATGAACCTTAAATTAATTTTTAACTGAGGTTTTGGTCCATACCTCCTAACCTAAACTTGAGGATAGACCTGACAAACAGTGTGTAAGAGATCATCTCATTTGATGGGTGGTCAAAATTTTTTAATATCTATGAGCCACTCTACCAGGAGCTCACATTAAAGTTTATATGTATGTTAGAGGTTGGTGACACTAAGGTTTCATGGGAATATGTTCTATTCTCGCTATAATGTAGAGTCATAAGGAAAAATAAATGTAAGGGTCACTCAAAAATTGACTTTTGGCATCATGTATAGATAATTATAGAACAATAAAATACCAATAAATGATGTATTATCCTAGCTTAAAACAATCTTATATTTGTATTTTCATTATTCATATATAATATAACTTTCATTCACATCTTATAAACTAGAAATTTCAACTATTGAAAAATGTACCCTAATCTAGGAACTATACTATCCAACACCATAATTTAAACATAGTTAAGTAGTTATAATAATTCATATAGGCATCTTTAACTTTAATTAACACACAAAGCTCATAATTAATATAGGCCATCTTACTAGCCCCATAAAAATCATGCATAATGGATATTTAATGAATAATAAGCACAAAAAATAATGAGGAACTTTAAATAATCTAAAATGCATATAAGTAATGAAGATAAAAGTTATATACAAGAATACATGTATGATGCCAAAAGTATGGTAAAGAAAAAGTGAAAATAACTATTAAGTTGCATTAAAAGTAGTTAAGGAGGGGCTAATGAATTTGAAACCACTCTGCAAATCCAAGGGAAGGTTGCAATTTAGAGAAAACAAGTGAATAATGCATTTAAAAACTGAGGAAACACAATCTGCACTTATATTTTATAATGTAAAACATGGCCCCAACACGATATCGTATAAGGGTCAAGTATACGAAAAATACAAGAACCTATTGGATTACATGGGAGTATGTCAGAACAAGATGGAAAAAATGGAAATTACAAAGTCGAGTGTATAATAGAACATAGGAGTTACGCAGTTATGAAATGGGGTTGTGTTGTTTGAATTAAACGCACAAAATAGTCTGGGTATGAACACGAACTGACATGATGTGTAGGTCTTGGGTTGAATTATGACACATTTTGTTTATTTTTAATTCCTAAACATGGTCTCAATATGGTGCTATGTTTTACTTACCTAGGGCATCTTATGCAACAAAGGTTTGACAATCTATCATAGAGGGGGCATGTTAAAAGTGACACATTTTGTAACTTTTTGGTCCTTTCTTGTAGGTTAACATGGGTACGACATAGGACAAACATGGGGGGAGGTGGCTGTGTCACTCTATGGCCTTTACACAGGACTGTGTATATGGTGTGCTCTAATATGTTACATTTTTATTTCTCCTACTAATCAATATGAAGCTGAATATATGGGTGTGTATAAGTTGGTGTTAACTTGAAAACTTGCAAAAAATAAAATTAGACTAACTCCAAAATCTTGTCATAAGAATTTAACCAAGATTCAACAAAGTAAGATTAAGAAAATTATAATGATGCTAAGTAAACAATTGACTAACAACCTTAAAACTAAAAACACTTCAGGTCTAAAACATACAAAAGTAAAATGTTGAGTTACCTTATAAAAAGTGCTTGTTGTAGGTCATAAACTTGATCCCTTTTATCAAACCTCAACCTGGCAGACCCCTACTCATGGGCTTTAAGCTATTATGAATTCTGCCACTTACCTTACTCTTCTTATTCTTCTTCTCTTTAGCAGCTTGGACAACATTCAAACATATTGCATGTTTCTCCATAATGGGTTTACACATTTCCTTAACTTTCTCTAGGTCTAAATTTGTCCCTTTTTTATCCGCCGTGTTTTTATTTAGTAAGATATAAGATATTTCAATATTAATCATAACAAAGTAGAGGCAAACATTGCATCGACCATCAATGGGATTTTTAATTCTTAAACTATAATTCCTCATCTATAAACTTTAAGGTTAGTTTACCCTCATATACATCTATTATGGACTTAGAAGTAGTTTACAAAAGGTTTTTAGAAAAGGTTATCCTAAAACCAAGGGAACATTCCTATACTTAACAATTGATAGGCGTAGTTTATATTATGTTTTCATAGATGTTTAAGTGTGTTTTCAAGTATTTCTTATATGATTGTCATCTGTATAGGCTAAGAATTGTGTTACTGTTAATGTTGTATGCATTTTAAATGTTTGTTTGGTTTATAGCAAGAATTGGATCTTAATTTTATGTTTCATGACGTGTTTGATGTGTTTGTGAGTGTTGGAAATTAGGGAATTGAAGAACAAAGAAGATGGAGAAAGCTTGAAGGTTTCATGATCATGCCTCAAGGAACACGATCCTGACAGACGCGTATAGGGTTGTATGGCCTCTACCATGATTGTTCCTCAAAGGGCAAGATTATAAGAAAGAGGAATACCTGTAGCACGATTTAGAGTCCAAGGTCACGATCCTGACAAGATATTTCTAGGTGTAACTTTTTTCATCTATTTTAGGTTTTACGACTATTTTTGGAATCGAACAAAGTGGGGAAACCCTAGTCATTGCCTTAAAACTCTAAAGCACTATTTAAGAATGTGAAATATAAGACAAAAGTGTAGTAACCATTGAATCAAAGTGGATCAAAAGTGGTGAGATCAAGAAGAACATCAGGAAATTCCAGCATTCCAGATCAATGCTTTAACAAAGTTTTTATTCTTTTCCTTTAGTTCTTTCATTATCCTTGATGTATAATATGCTTTTTTTTAATCTTAAACATGTTCATGGATTTCTAAATTCATATTAGGAATTATTTTGAAATTATTTTGTGAATTTTAATTATTGTTGAATTCAATATACTTGGATGTTTGTGATAAATTTTCACTCTTAAACTTTACAATAAATTGAGAAAGTGAGTCAAAGTAGTAAGTGTTAGGTTAAGAGTTGGCTATTTAATATACCCATAATCATCAAATTAATGATCAATCAAAAAGAGATCTTGGTTATTAAATTACTTATCTAAGAGATTGCTTCAGATCTAATTGAAGAAGTTAGGAATGGTTTTGTGAATTGAGAGATTACAAATATGTGAAGTTCAAATTCAATTAAGGTTAATTAATTAGATCTTGAGAAAGAGTAATAAAAAACTTAGGAAATCTTGGATCAAACACATAAATTGAATCAATAAGATTAAAGGAAAAAATAAGGAAAGAGTAGTTCCTAAGTATTCAATCTTTATAAAACCCTAATTTTAATTGGCAACTCACTTTACTGTTTAATTTTTATTCGTTTCATCTATTTATTTATTTCAATTTCTATTATTTAAAATTGATTCAAACCAATTTATGAACACCTTATTCAAATTTAGGTTTAGATTGTTAGCTATCACATAATCCTAGTGGGAACAATAACCTCTTATACTACAAGATATGATCCATATACTTGCAGGTATTGAGACTTTATTATATATAAAAACTTGTTTAATAAGTTTTTGATGCCATTTCTGGGGATTTTAGCATTAGGATTATTTGAATTCCTTTTATTTAAGGAATTGTTACCCTTTCTTATATGATTAAGATACCCAATCCTAAGAAATAAAAAAGGAAAGTTTGGACGCAAAGTAGATGACACATCAATCTAGATACCACAAGGAATGAATAAAGAATCCAAAGAGTTAAATGCCAAGGAGAAATAGAAAAAATGATGGTGGAGGAAATAGATAATGGAGAGCAAAAGACTAGGTATTGAGAGTTTTATTATAAAAATTGTTCAACAAGTTTTTGATGCCATTTTTGGGGATTTTAGCATTAGGATGATTTGAATTCCTTTGATTTAAGGAATTGTTACCCTTTTTATGTGATTAAGGTAGCCAATCCCAATAAATAGAAAAAGGAAAGTTTGGACGCAAAGTAGTGGACACATCAATCTACACACCACAAGGAAAGAATAAAGAATCTAGAGAGTTAAACACCAAGAAGCGATAGAAAAAATGATGGTCGAGGAAATAAATCAAGGAGAGAAAAAGACGTTTATGGACTTTATGAGGCAAAGGTTCAATGCCTAATATTCAAGAATTACACGAACACCAGTGCAAGTGACTCACGATCTGTTATAAGAGATGACAAACAATAGTTGTCTTTAGACATCATAATGAAGTGGACATCGGTTAACCTTACTAGATCCAAAAGGAATGATTCTATGGATTCAGTGATAGCATTGCAAGTTGAAGTTGACAACCTAATCAAACAATTAAATATCCTGATAGCAACCTCTTTTAGTCTATTCAAAGCAAATTAGCACGGATGCTAGCTATGCGAACAAGAGAGCTATATCACAGATGATTGCTTCCTAGTGGAATACAACAATATGAAACAATCCAACTTCATGGGAGCACAATATAGTTAGGGAGTTAACTGTTGGGCACCCCGCCCTCGTGAGTCACGGGCCCGACATCCTAAGTGACATCTGAACGCATATCCCACAAGGGTGGCGTGCCCTCACCAGGACAAACATCAAAACAACTCACTTCTCCTATTTTCGAAACTCAACTCTTGATCATAATCACTAAACTTATTCCAATGAACTCTCCTTAACCATCATCGATTCCTCTTCTTGCTCTGATACCATAAGTATTGGGTCCCATTTTTGAACATATTTTGGGAACCCCAAACTGAAACTTCATTTCGACTTATTCCAAACATTTGTGGCTTTATGTCTCTAGTTTATCTAGAGACAAGAATCATCGCATTTGGAGATCCCATAACAAAGTTATGGCTGAAAGGCTCGAACAGGGTCTTGACCTCAATCATATTGCACCTGCCTTGGGGCAATTAGCATAATTGTCATATGGGATATCAGATTAAGACATCTTAGGATGTCTTGATAGAAGACTTCAAGATCTACAACTTTCATGAAACCTAGAAGATAGATTCTATCATCTGAAGGGTAAAAAATGGAGCAGACAATAGCAAGAAGCAGGCGGAGCAAAAAGTAGACGAAGCAAAAAAGCAGACGATAGCAAGAAGCAGACAAAGCAAAAAGCAGACGAAGCAAAAAGCAGACAATCAGAGTCAACTTAGGACGAAGCAAAGTCAATTTAAGACGATGCAACTCTTAAGACTAAGTGGAGTCAACTTAAGACGAAGCAAAGTCAACTTAAGATGATGCAATTCTTAAGATGAAGCGGAGTCAACTTAAGACGAAGCAAAGTCAACTTAAGACGATACAACTCTTAAGACAAAACAGAGTCAACTTAAGAAGAAGCAAAGTCAACTTAAGACGAAACGGAGTCAACTTAAGACGATGCAACTCTTAAGACGAAGCAGAGTCAACTTAAGACGATGCAACTCTTAAGACGAAGCGGGGTCAACTTAAGATGAAGCAATGTCAATTTAAGACGATGCAACTTTTAAGATGAAGCGGAGTCAACTTAAGATGAAGCAAAGTCAACTTAAGACGATGCCACCCTTAAGACGAAGTGAAGTCAACTTAAGACGAAGCAAAGCCAACTTAAGATGATGCGACTCTTAAGCCGAAGTGTAGTCAACTTAAGATGAAGCAAAGTCAACTTAAGACGATGCAACTCTTAAGACAAAGCGGAGTCAAATTAAGACGAAGCAAAGTCAACTTAAGACGATATGACGCCATCACAAACGATATGACATCGTTACAGATGATACGTTTCTACAAACGATACATCCTTATAGACGATACATCCTTACTGAAGATATGACGTCATCACAGACAATGTGATGTCATCACAGACGATACATCCTTACAGATGATACACCTTACTGATGATACAATCTTATAGACAATATGACATCATCACAGATGATACGTCCTTACAGATGATACATCCTTATTGACGATACATCCTTACAGACGATATGACGTCATCATAGATGATACGTCTCTGTAGCCGATACCACTTGATACTCCTAAGCATCTCCCCTTCTAAGGACCATAACTTTGAACTTTGATGTCCAAAAATCTCCTACTATAAACCGTTGGAAAGTTAGAAGAAAGACCTACAACTTTCTAGAAGGCATATTTGCCTAAATCAGCCTAGGTTAATCCAAATATTCCCCGGACTTCTAAACATGAACTTTTTCCTTATGCAAACTTAAAAATGCAATGTATAAGCTTGAGAGGAAGTCATGAGAAAAAATGCAATCTTATTCCATTTGCATCAAAAGATAAGATTTTTACAAAGCTTTAGTGGGCATTTCAAGCCGCAAATACATTAACATCTTAAAATCTCAAAATACAAAAGATACATGAATGATGAGTTGCTCAAAATGCAACTAAAGCCTTGCTTTACAAGATTTGCTTCAAATACAAAATAATCAAAGATTGGAGTGATGCCTTGACCCTTGACTACTCGATATCTTACTCATCGCCTGGATATTTGGGGAGGAGAATGGGGGTGAGTTAAAAGCCCGTGGTTAATAATTTTATAATGGTAACAAGCAAAGCCATTTATAAAGTCATTTTCAATGCAAAAAATTCACGTTTATGCAAAATGTGTATATATCATTCTTATCAACTTATCATGAACATATAGTATATCAAAACGTTTTGGGTAGATCCATAAACATGACGCACTACATATTTCCACATAATGATCTTGTGTAGCCGTAAACTTAAGGGAGTCCATGAAGGAGCTCCGTGCCACTAGCAGGCAGGCAGAAGAAGCCTATAACTTGGTCAATGTGCATATGACATTCTTGAGGGACTACCACAAACCCACATAACACATATTTCATGAACTAAAAATAGTTTGCCCTAAATAGCACATTCTTGCAAAACTTGTGTTTCATTAGCATAAAATATTTCATATGCATTTCCAAAACTTGATTTCTTAAACTTGCTATTCTTTTAAAATTCATTTCCATCATTTAATTCATCAACAATTAACACAATTCGTATACAACCATGTATCACAATCTTTCAACATTTAAAAAAACAATAAATGCACATGAATAAGGTAGTTGATAAATCATTTCTTGTCATTTCTTGAAAGAAACTTTAATGGCTCATTACTTAATTATAAAAGTGAAATCCACCTTGAAATTTCCTTGCTTATAGCTTGCTCAAATGAGCCTCTCCTCTTGCTCCTCTTGCCTCCCTTGATTTTCTTCAACATTGATACAATGCCCAAATCAATAGGAATTCCAAATGAGAACCTGAAGAAACATATGCATAAAATTGGTCCTAGAACACTTAAACCCATGCATTTTTTAAGCTCTTTAAACCAAAAGCCTTCCAAGATCGAAAGCATTAAAAATGCTCTTACCTTAAATCTTCACCAAATGAAGAAATGTTTGATTTAAAAGGAGACTCTTGTTTTCCTCTACCTTTTTCCCTTCTTACATAACCTCAAAATCACTCTTTAACACTAAGAAAAATCAAAACCTAGCATAACTCTCATTTTTCTCTTCTTTTTCTCTTTTCTTGTGATTCTCTCTTCTCTCTTTTCTTCAATCACGTTTTTGGCTTCTTAAATGCAAGCCAACAATTTCCTCTTCCCATTTTGCCCCTCCTTTAAAGCCTTAAGGTTTCTAAACTTATGTGACTTGCCAAATTTGCCTTTACACTCTTACTACTTTAATACTTTAATTCCCTTATCTTATGTCATATTATCTTACCCACATTAACATGTTAATTAATTCCAACATACATTAATTTAGCAAGACCCCAAAATTAGTCTAATCATGCTTATGTACCATAAAAAAATTTCAGCGACCAACAGATTACCTATACTGGATTTGATTTTGGTGTGATATTCTATTCGGTCTTTTTTTAATTTATACAATAGTTTTTAAATTTTTAAAAAATTATAAAATAGTTCTTTTATATATTGTATTGTATAATTTTACATCAATTATGCTTCTAAAATTATAATAATAATAATTTAAAATAACAATAATCTATTTATTTTAGTAATATTATTTTTCACATATTTGACATATAAAAAATAATCATAATTAATATAAAAAAGATCTTTTAATCATCATACAAATATAAAATTAAGGACAATATAAAGTACTTAAAATGTTACAATTTTATCATGTAATAAATAATAATTATATCAAAACATCAAATAAAAATAAATATTTATGACTCTTTAACTATTATTATTTACAATAAGAGTTTGTGTCGAGGAAACAACCAACTAAAAGTGAAACTTAAAATAAAAATATTTACAATTATATTTATATTGCATATATAGAATTTAATGTATATATCAAATATAAGTGAAATTAAAAGATGGTGACAAATAAAAACCTAGAACTTTATTCAATCGGATGCCCCGCTTAAATCGTATTGACCTCAATTTTCATTTAATATAGAATTCTCATCATTATAATCATTTATATTCATTACACCAAATGGCATATCGATACTTTCTCAAATAAGATTATCTTCCAAATCAATCTTATCTGTTAAACTTAGTTTCTTAAAAACCCAATTTGCTAAAAGATTAATATGGTCAAGGCAAATTAGATCTATATAATCGCTTATTCTATTAAGGATCCGAGTACACAAATAAAATTAAAATATTAAGAATTAAAAGAAATTGTATCCAACTTAATAATGATAATAACCTACATTTTCTGAAGTTTTAAATTGTATCGAACAAAGATTAAGTCGTTCAATCTTTTGTGCTCTAATTATTGCTTTTCTTGGAATGAATGAATTCAAATATGCTCCAATTCCTTTGATACCTGTTGCACTCACACATTGACTCAGAATTCAAATTACAAATATTTATAATTCTGGAGCATTACTTCTGAATTGGTCCCACAAAGTAACTATAGGACAATAAAAATAATATTACAAAAAAATTGATGATTATTTTTTACCAAGTAACAAAAGTGAAAAAATATATACCTCGATTATGTTTTTCTATTTGATGAATAGCAATTGGTATCCCAAAATCACCATAAGCATCCTTATATATCTCAATTTATGATCTTAGGAGATCTTGTATCATCTTATGAGCAACAATTGTTGTAATAGCTAATAGGATTTTCCTATTAACATCAACTTTCTTTATACAACTTATTTCGAAATAGACACTAGGATTAAAAAATGTGATAACTGCAAACCACGGAGACTAAAATTGTCTTTTTCATCTCTTATTGATGACTACAAGATAAGGTGTGTACGAAGAAGACCTATTTTTCATATTGACCTTGATTGCTTCCTTCACCCTCTCTATGAGATTATAAAAACAACCTATTGTTGCCTTCTCATCACTATCAGGCAAACGAAGTACTGTCACCAAAGGCTCACTATCACACCCTAATACCAAACTTCACTTTTCAATTAACTTTGAGTTAAACTTTTATCTTCACTTCATATAGAACTAGAAGTTTCCACTTTTATCTCCAGTATTGGACTACAACTCTCTACTGAAGGAATATGCTCATCCATTTGAAACAATCAATATATAAATATATTTTATTCATAATCATAATTGAATAACATTATGAGTAATATATATGTACTATTTAAAAAAAATCATCCCACTCTACTTTTGACATTAATGAACATATGTTTGCCTAATTTAAATAATAAGTTAAACTAATAAATTACTAGTTTAAACTAATACTAGTATTCACATTCAACATTCAACACAATGTTGTTGTACTCGTGGGGAAGGATCCCATAATTACTAGTTCAAATAATTACTTCAACTGTAAGTATAGTCAAGGGGTTACTGGTGATGCTGTCGCCTGCAACTAAATATAAAAGATTTCACTTCCATTAACACAAATTAATGTAGTAGCGGCAAGCGGATATCGTTCCCACGAGGAATTTTCCGATTATGGAATTACAAATTCAAATGGCACAAATAATGAAAATAAGAAAGGGGGTTTTTGTCCAAACACGACAATATCAGAAAATCAAAGGGAAAAATCGCAAATTGAAACAATAATTAAATTTGAAAATTCAATAGGAAAATACCTTGGTTTCGGTCGCCGATATTACCATGCTATTATGGATCCTCGACATAAAATTGCAATTATTAATGAACATTCATTAGGGGAAATTTCTCTTAAGTGTATTGACTAAAAACATATATCCTAGCAATCTTATTAAACAACAACCAAGATACGATCATAGGTAAAATTGAATAATAACATTAAGAATCAAGAATCAATGAGCAAGTGAAAGACATGTACGACATGCAATCAATCAAGCGGATATTTTCTTAGAATTTTCCGACTATAACGTAGAGAGTTTAATCTCAATTGCTACTTATAGTTACCGAAATTGAACGTTAAATTCCGTTAACCTAGCGTTTGAATCAATTAATCTGTAGTTGCGCACCTAAAAACTAACAAATTCAATTAAAAAGACAGATCTGAAAATATCCAATGTTCATCAACAATCATAAAACATATCTAAATTATCTCACCATAGCAACATGTAACATGGATCCCTCAACCAAAATAAGAAAATTTAGCTACTCATAATTAAATTGAAATCAAAGAAAACAATAAAAAAATAGTCTCCATCCCTGGTCTTTGATGAAAATAACGAAAACTCCTAATTGAAACTATGCAGAAAACGTTAACAGCAGGAAGAATTGAAGGTGCGGTAGCCAAGAACCCAAAAACCTACGATAATACTACTTGAAAAGTATAGAAACGTGGACAAGAAAAGAACAGAAAGTGCAGCAACCCAAGAAGAATACGCGATCCTTTCTTTAACCCTAATACAAATATATATATGCGGCAACACCATAAGCCTCTTATTTGATGTGAATCTCTCCATTATCTTTTCTTGATTTTGTCCAGATTAGGTGTACTTCTATTTTCGGTGGGAGACTTCTTGTAAAGAGGGTAAGAGGATCTTGGAAGATTGTGTTTTAATTGGAGTCAAATTCTGGAATTTCTGCACACTCCAGATTCCATCCTTAGGCATGGGCACGCCTAATCTCTGAATTTCGGCCAGATTGGAAATTCCGGATTTCTTTCCTTCTTTTGCACCTTTTTGGTCTTTTTTCATCTTTAGAGTGTTGAAAACCATCTGTAAATAATTATAAAGCAATTCCATCAATTTCGGACACCAATTTCAACACATTAACAACAATTACGCTAAAATATCTGTAATTTGAATGACTTAACAGTTACAGGGACTTTTATACTAGTTGGATGAGCCTTAGTTGTTTGGTATGGAAGTCACTATATGCCAAAACCCTTCTGACTTATTTGGAGTTCATCGTTCCCTGGGATTCAGCTTCATCATCGCTCCATCCCAATTAAGAAAATTCATCTGACTAGATTGCTATTTGGATGGTGAAGTTTAATAGCAGGAAAGCCACAATTATTGAGCTAAATTCACCCAGAATAAACTATTGGTAATAGGGTTTTGGCTTTTAATTCAAAAACTTATACAATAAAACCAAATGATTAAATGACAATAATGCAACTGATGGAGTTCCCATGAACTGAACCAAAGAGAAGATGATTAACTGTTTATTAATTATTTGTAATTTATTCATCTTCTTTGTGTAACTATTTATTAACTTTTCTATTAACTAAGCATTCATTAGAATGTAGAATTATTCCCAACAAATTGATGTACAAGTTGCTTTGTGATACCTTATATGCTAAACCAAACGAAGACAAATTTGAGCAGAGTACCTTAATTTCTGTAGCCAGATTTAAAAGAAAAGGCCCGTGAGATTATTTTGCTAATTAATCTTTCGTATATAACTTGAAACAATGAAAGAATTTAGCAAAACCAAGTAAAGAAGCTGGCTAATTCATGTAACATTTAAATCAATTTCCATTAAACGAACAATTAACCAGGAACTCCGAAGCTCCACTACTAGATGAAAATTTCATTAATGTTAAGGGATTAGACTAGATAAAACATTGAACATAGAGAATGATAAAATAATACGTTGGTGCCGAGAGAAGAGGGTAGGAGCAGCTGCTGAGGCTAGAGGGGGAAGGGGTGGGTCAAGTAGCGACTGGCGCGGTGAAGGGGTCGCATTCATAGTGGTTACTTGTGTATGAGAGAGAGAGAAAATATAGAGAGAATTAGAGAACAAGTGGCGATGACATTGAGAAACAGATGGAGAGGTGAAGAGGAAGAAACAAACATACATCAAAATAACATCGTTTTGCTTAATGAAAAATAACAACGCAAAACGATGTCGTTTTGCTTCTGAAATAAAATGATGTCATTTTATTCGGTTTAAATAGTTGGGTCTTAGGTTTGAACCAATATTTTGAAAGGCAATGGGTTTGAGGCCTGATCAACTTGAGCCTTGCCCGTTAACCACATGTAGGACCATTTTTGTTATCTCTAAATTTAGCTTGCTCAATTGCCCTTCTATATAGGTTGGTGATGCTTCTAAAAATTGATAGAATCCTTGGGAAGTGAGGTTTAGGGTAATCTGTACAATTTTTGGTAAGATTGAGGTGTAACTTGGTAGCTAGAGGTTTTAATTTAAACCTTTTGTTAAATTTTAGGAGATGAAATTATAAATGAATGGTATTTGTTAATTATTTTCTATTTTATAAAAATTTTAAGTAATTAATAAGATTACCCTTTTATGTCAGGTCACGTATCGGCCAAAAACTGGTACCGGTACGGGTCAAACTATACCGAGGAAAAATTTCGGTGGGTATCGGATGTTTTCGGTCGGTACCGACCAGTACCAAGGATTTTGGTATTTTTCGGACCATTCCACAAAAGTTAAAATTTTTCAGGGACCATTTTGCAAAAAACAAAAATTAAATCCTAAAAATTCTACCCCCCGCCCCACCTTTTGGAGTCTTCTTCTGATTTTCTTCTCTCTTCTTCGGTTCTTCTTCTTCTCCATGCACACACGCCGCTGCTCCTCTCTTCTCTGATCTCTCTCTCGATGTCTCGCCGTCTCCTCGTTGTTAGGAGATTGGAAATTGTTGTAAATGGAATGAATAGAAATGAAATTATAATTGTTTTGTAATTGTTAGGATTAGAAATTGTTGTAAATGGAATGGAATTGAAATGGGATTATGATTGTTTTGTAATTGTTAGGATTGGAAATTGTTGTAAATGGAATGGAATTGAAATGGGATCATGATTGTTTTGTAATTGTTAGGATTGGAAATTATTGTAAATGGAATGGAATGGAAATGAGATTATGATTGTTTTGTAATTGTTATTATTGGAAATTGTTGTAAATTGAATGAATGGAAATGGAATTATCATTGTTTTGTAATTATTAGAATTGGAAATTGTTGTAAACGAAATGGAATGGAAATTGAATTATCATTGTTTTGTAATTGTTAGGATTGGAAATTGTTAGAAATGAAAAAACAATAATGAATGTTTTGTGATTGTTAGAATTGGAAATTGTTGGAAATGGAAGGAAGTGGAAATGACATTATGACTGTTTTGTAATTGTTGAAATTGCAAATTTGTGGAGTATGTTTTGTGATTATTACAGAATGAGTTATATTATATAAGATGGATATGCATATTGTCATTGTGTACTGAAATTATGTGTTATTTATTTTTGTGTACAGATAAATGGAAGGAAGTTCAAATACT
>JANITX010000004.1:46700950-46715330 GCA_027564395.1 Erythroxylum ulei
AATAGCTTAAACTCTTCTTTTCAGCAGTTTAAGTTGGACTATGAGCTCAACACCAAGGATTACACCTTGAGTGAGTTGATGAATACCCTCTAAAGCACGGAGGAGATATTAAATATCAAGACTAATAGGCATGAGGCTAATGTAGCGTCTTCTTCTAAGCCTAAGTGTAAGGGCAAGCAAAAGGAGAAGGGTTTAATGAAAAAGAAGGCCCAAACAAAGGTCAAGGTCCAATCCATTAAAAAGAAGGCCAAAGTGGATACCATGGGAAAGTGTTTCCAATATGATGACCAAGGCCACTAGAAAAGAAACTGTGTTATCTACCTTGAGTCCCTCAAAAGCAAACAAGGTATGGGTTTCCTAAGTTTGTTAGGAACTAAAAAAGTGGCAGATTCATCTAATTCTTGGATATTAGATTCATGAGCCACTGAACATGTTTGCAATTCTTTGCAGGGGTTCCAGCAAAGGAAAAGACTACTTAAAGGCTAGCTAAAGGAAAAGACTAACTAAAGGCTAGTTTTAAGTCGAGATAGTAGATAGATCCTATGTTTCGACAGAATCAGTGGTAGTAGTTATTTTAGACTTTCCTAATGGTCATAGGTTATATTTGGAGGATATATATTACTTCCCAATGATTGTAAGGAACATGATTTTTATTTTTTTGTTTAATAAAATCTGTTTATTCCTTATATTTTGAAAATGATGTTTCAATATATGAGAATAAGGATTTTATTTGTAATGTGATAATGAAACAGGGATTGTTCTTTATAGAACCTATGATAGGCTTACTAAACACCACAGAATTAATAAAACCAATACAATCCAATGACTCTAGCATTAATTCAAAATATCTTTGGCACTTAAGAATGGATCGTATCAATTAGAAAAAACTTGATAGGTTAGTGAAGGATGAGATCCTTGTGGGTTTGGATAATGATCCATTACCCACCTGTGAATCATGTATTGAAGGAAAAATGACCAAGGCCTCATTTCCTTCTAAAGGAAATAGATCTGAATCCACGTTGGACCTTGTACACACTGATGTGTATAGGCCCATAAATGTACAAGCTAGAGGAGGTTATGAATATTTCATAGCCTTTATAGATGATTACTCTAGACTTGACTATTTGTATTTAATGCATAAAAGGAGTGAGTCCTTCGAAAAGTTCAAAGTATTCAACGCTAAAGTTGAGAAGTAGCTAGGCAAGTCGTCAAAACAACTTCAATCGAATCGAGGTCGTGAGTACTTATTTGGAGAGTAACAATAATTTCTAATTGATAATGGAATTGTTTCCAACTTGTCAGCTCCTCGAACGCCTCAACAGAATGGTGTAGTAGAGAGGAGGAATACGACTCTATTGGAAACAGTAAGATCAATAATGTCCTACGCTAGCCTTCCAGAATTGTTCTGGGGATATGTCATACAAACGACAACTTATCTTCTTAACTTTGCTCCATCCGAATCGGTGCCTAAAATACCTAAAGAGTTATGGACTAACCAAGTGCCTTCGTTGCGGCGCTTAAGGACTTGGGGTTGCCCAACCCATGTTCTAAGGCCTAAATCCATAAAGATGGAACTAAGGTCAGAAGTATGTTTGTTTGTAGGATATCCTATGGGTATATGAGGGTATTATTTTTACAGTCTTCAAGAAAGGAAGGTGTTTGTGTCGACAAATGCGACCTTCTTGGAGGAATATTTTGTGAGAAATCACAAAGAAAGAAGTGAAGTAGTACTAAAGGAGTTAGCTATTTCATCCAAACCAAGAGTTGATTTGGATATAACAGAATAATATGTTGAAATGTATTCAAGAGTTGAATTAGAAGAGAAACCTAAACATCAAGTAGTGCCTAGACGTAGTGGGAGGGTTGTGAGACAACCAGACAGGTATCTACTTCTGGGAGAAGGCATAATGCCATCTCAGACTAAGAAGAAACGGATCCCATTACTTATACACAAGCTATTAATGATGTTGATGTAGAAAAATGGCTCAAGGCAATGGAATCGAAAATAGATTCCATATACACCAATGAAGTCTAGATCCTTGTAGATCTACCACTAGATGTAAAAGCCATAGGGTGTAAATGGATCTACAAAAGGAAAAGAGGATCTGATGGAAAGGTATAGACTTTTAAAGCTAGATTGGTAGTTAAAGGAAATACTCAAAAAGAGGGTATAGACTATGAGGAGACTTTTTCTCCAGTTGCCATGCTTAAGTCCATCAGAATTCTTTTGGCCATAGCAGCCTATTTCAATTATGAAATATGGCAAATGGATGTCAAGATTGCATTTTTTAATAGAGATCTTGAGGAGACCATTTATATGGCCCAAGCAGAAGGATTCATTGAGCCAGGTAATGAGCATAAGGCAGAGGTCCATTTAAGGACTTAAGCAAACATCTAGATCTTGGAACATTACGTTTGATAAGTATATCAAAACCTATGGGTTCAAACAAAACCTAGATGATCCTTATATCTATAAAAGGATACAAGAAGGCAAGGTTACTTTCCTAATCCTATATGTCAATGACATTCTACTCATTGGGAATGATGTACGAATGGTATCTACAGTAAAGGGATGGCTGAACGATCAATTTTCAATAAACGATTTAGGAGAGGCTAGCTATGTTCTAGGGATTAAGCTTATAAGAGATCGTAAGAACAACTAATAGCCTTGTCACAAATAGCCTAAATTGAGAACATGCTCAATAAGTTTCCATGCAAGATTCCAAGAGGGGTTTCACACCTACTAAACATGGAATCAAACTTTCAAAGGAGCAAGCGCCTAAGACCCAAGAGGAGATCAAACACATGTGTAACATTCCATATGCTTCGACAGTTGGAAGTTTAATGTATGTTATGCTTTGCACTAGACCAGATATCTGTTATGAAATGGCAATGGAGCATTAGACTACGGTTAAGTGCATACTGAAGCATCTTCGTAGGACAAAGAACTTAATGCTTGTTTACTCTAGAAGTAACCTTATTCCGACAGGATATATAGATTCCAATTTCCAATTAGATGTTGATTCATGGAAATCAACTTCTGGTTCTATATTTGTTTTAGGAGGTGGAGCCATAGACTGAAGGAGTGCCAAGCAATCTTGTGTTATTGGTTCGACTATGGAGGCTAAGTATGTTGCTGCTTGTGAAGTAGCAAAAGAAGCAGTCCGGCTTCAGAAATTCCTAAATGATTTAGAGGTAGTTCCTGAGGCAGAAAAGGCCATTATACTTTATTATGATAATAGTGGGACAGTGGCTAATTTTAGAGAACCTCATAATTATAAAGCTGCCAAACACATTGAAAGAAAGTATCATCTCATAAGGGAGATAATACAATGTGGTGAGGTGAATGTGGTAAAGATTCCCAGAAAGCAAAACCTTATTGATCCATTTACGAAGACGTTGTCTCAAAAGAGTTTTGAGGGTCACCTAACAAGGATGGGAATGAGGGATATGTCAAATTTGCTTTAGGGCAAGTGGGAGATTGTTGGAGTTATATAAATATAGTGCCCTAGAAAGCAAGTGTATTTACATATAACTTAATCTTCTTCCATTTACTTTTTGTAATGAAAATATTTATTATTAATAAAACAAAAGAGTTTGGTTTTATTTTATGAGCATTGTAAAACTAGTTATAAGGTACCAAGATTCTTTTGTAAGTAGTATACATATACATGGAGATGTATGGAAAATATGTATATTATTATAATCTAAATTAGTTGATTTACAGTTGAATAATTAAGTTGGTCACTTGATTGTGGTTTAAACTATAGTGTTGTGATTTATCTCCGTGTAAGTAAAAGAGTTTACTTCGAGCAAATGATGAGTTTCATATCATGATAGTAGTTGACTATTGATAATGGCACTATTAAATGAATTTAGAATCACGTATTTTTTTAAAGAATAAAGTAGGTCGTTACTTTAATCTTAAAAAATACACCTTAGCAATCTTTTATTACGAACCACAATCTTGATGAGTGGTGAACTCATATGTGTTCCATTATAATTCTTGATATGATCGAAATTGGTTTTTATAGAGTATCAATCCAGTGTCTACATGTTGGAATTATTAATTGAAACATATATCAGGGAACATTCACTCAATTAAAGATTTTATAGTGATATCATCAATTCTAGATGTTTTACAGAGATTGGTGATTAAACTGGCGCCATTAGTTTGATGGACTAGCTACCTATCAAGTCTTAACACCAAGATGTAATCACCATATAGAGTAAAATATGAGATCTAGAAGGAAAAACCAACATAAAGGCAAAACGGTAATTTTCCCTTTATTGTGTGGATGGCTATAATGTGGCTCATAATAGTATTTGCAATTTGGACATCTTATTTGAAACATGTGTTCTCATAATATTTAGTAATTCAAGATTTCAACTAATTGTCTTTAATGGAATGACATTTGGTTAATAAGTTGGAATTAATTCTAATGAGATTAAATTAATTTCGAGCTTATTGGAGCTTGAATTATATAATTCCAATTAGATTCCCCACTTGGCTTGTAGGAAGGTTATCAAGCAAAGTGAGAAATATAAATAAAGGTTATCGGAAATAAGAAAGAAGAAAGGATAGAATTAGATTTCGAATAATAATACCGGAACAATTTAATTAAGAGTTAATTAAATTGGGTTTTAAAGCCTATGATTGAATGTTAGGCTTACACTAATTAATTTTTAATTAGAAGCCTAAATGACCATTTAATATTGGGATGGACTTTGGTTTGATTTGATTAATTAAATTGAAACAAAGTTATTAAAGATAATAGAAGGGCAAATTTCGATTTTATAGCTAAAAGTGCTGCTATATGAAAAGACCAATAACCTAAATGAGACCCTCTCATTTTCGGTTATGAGATGAAGAAGGGAGATAGTACATCAAATGCACCTCCTCCTTCTTTAATCAAATGAATACTAAAAGGTTGCATGCTATTATTAAAAGATAACCATTAAACCATTTAGTTGCACATTTAGCATTGAATTGCTAAATTTAAGATGGGTTTTTATCATGCTTCATCATCATTAAATAAAGTGATAATCTTATCATTAAATGGTTTAATGGTTGTCTTTTAATGATAACATGTAACCTTTTAGCATTCCTTTGATTAAAGAAGGAGGAGGTGCATTTGATGTACTCTCTCCTTCTTTCATCTCATAACCGAAAATGAGAGGGTCTCATTTAGGTTATTGATCTTTTCATATATCCATCTTAAACAAATGAGAGTGTCTCATTTATTGGCTTCTTTACTTTTTGATTAAAGAACGAAGTGATGCATTGGATGCACTTCACTTCTTTCTTTCATATTTAACTGAAATTGAGAGAAAGAGAAGAAGGTGTTGTTCCATTTTTTTGACTCACTCTCTCCTCTCTTGCCAAAACTAGCCAAAGCTTGAATGAGAAGAGTCTCATTTTTAGCTTCTTTCAACTAAGGAAAATCTCTTCAAAATTTCTTCTCCTTTCCCACCAAAGGATCTTGTTAACCAAGATGTCCAAGGAGAACAAATGGTAAATCGGATTGGTCGAGGATACAATAACGAGGAGAGGATACATTAACAAGGAGAGGATACAAAAGTGAGGAGTCAAAGTTGTAGCAAGGAGTTGGTATAATTTCCATCTTTTTCTTATGTTAGTTATTTTCCTGATATCATATCATGTATGGATTAAACATATTGATTTGGTTATTATGCTTCCGCTACGTTTTGATTTCGAAAAAAGTTTTTGAAATCTACCGTTTTATCCACAGTTAGTATGCTATTGTTTTCGATGCAACATAATCTTTAGAAAACGACCCAAATGTAGTGCTTTCGACTAACTTTAATTTCTTTGCTTCCAAATTATTCCTAAAATCATATATGAATTAAAGTGAGTATCTTAAGCATTTTCGCATCATTAATCACTAAGTGTAAATGATTAAATGTATCAACAATTAAACATATATCAATTTCCTCCATATTTAGCTTTTGGTCGTCCTTGGGCAAAACATCCAAATTAAGCTCAAAGACCTAAAACGTTTACTCAATTCCCATATTTTCCAAGACTATATAATCATAACCAAAGATGAATGACTTTAAAAAATCATAGCAAGAATTCAACATTCAATGCTTCTTCTCATGATCAATCAACAAGCATCATCTTCGAAAACCAAGCAATCTAATAGTAGACTCAAAAAATGTGTTTAAGTAAAATACATCTATAGGTACACTCAACACCATTCATGATCATGATAATCCATAACTTTGCATATCATTTCATTTCTTCACCACTATGATTCATATGCAAAATTATGGATCAAAGGACTTTTCAAGGTCGTAATGTGGGCTAAGGTAAGGTGAGATATATTTGGGTTAAGTAGCATGAGAGTCGTCAAAGCTAGTGAACAAATGCAACACTCAATTATACTATCAAGTGAAAAAGCCTAACATTCACTCACAATTGTGTACATTAATGATGATGAATGCAAAAAAAAAAAGGTTTCACAACTCAAACTCGAGCTCTCACACACAAACCACATTAAGCACAACCAAACCGAAGGGATCATTCATACAATTTATGCCAACAATGCATTGAAACCACAATAAGTGAATCTTCCAAGACAACATCTACCTCATATCCAATATACTCAAATAACCCATTCATCATAACTTTAGGAGAATGCATTAATCATAAACAATTTTTCAACACATATGCACTTGCTCCTAGATAAATTTATTTAAACATATATTTTTCATTCTTTTTCTTTTTCTTTTTTACTTTTCTTTTCTTTTCTTGTGCTTTTCTCTTTTTTTTCTTTCCTTTCCTTTCTTTTCTTTTTTTTTTTAAATTAAAAGAAACTACATTAACATGAGAATTTCAATTACAAAACATCCTAACATCATAACGAACCCACACATATGGACACCCCCACACTTAGAATTTTGTGAATCCACAAACTTAATAATCACAAATGCTCCACTAGCTTATGGCTTACTTAGGAGATTTGGGTAATTATAAATTATGTAATGTGGTTAGTACACTAAGAAAAGTATAAAGCTCAAAGGGGTTTATTAAGAGTATCGTGTCAATAAGATAGGTTATTTGGCTAATGCAGTTTATGAAAAACAAAGAGTGCCTAATCATATCCATGTTAATGCAAGTGGTAGAAATGTGGTCTCGAATAGAAATTCAATGCAAAATTGGGATGTACATGTCATGAAGGTCACATATTATCAAAAGACAACGAGACTGATATGGATTTTTCAATTTATTAAGGCTCAAGATCTCACTAGCTTTATCTACCACTAGTCACTATTCTTCTAAAGATAATGCACATCAACTAATCATAAAAGCAAAAGTACATGCTAAAGTTGTTATGAAATTCTTTAGTCAATTTATTCCCTACTCATAATTAAATAATCCTAGAAGTAATAGAAAACGAGCAAATGTTTCTTTTTTTGTTTTATTCTTTCTCTCATTTAAATTGAGAACTTAAAAACAAGCAAAAATAAACCAACAAAGAAACACACATGCATAAAAAAATAGATGCAAAAATTTTAAAACAAAGAAATTTACTTCCCTTGGGTTCCCTCCCAAGAACTGCCTTCGTTTAAGGTCACTAACTTGACTCCTTCTTCTCCTCACATGATAAAATTATGATCTTCCGATGGCACATGCAATTCTTCAACGTGAGGTTCTTAAGAATAGGGTCTTGGTTGATAATTGTTCCCATTTTGCTCCTTCCCTATTCTAAGACTTTCAATCTCGATTGAGTCCATGCACTCGGGAAACATTTGAACATCTCTTTACCTTTTTCTTCCTCGTTTAGTTCCTTCAATCTGCTATGTAAAGGTGAAGAGTTAGTTTCAAAAATAATTATGGACTCAGTACTTACGTTCGAGCTAAATGATATGTCCTTTTCCACTTTAAGCTCCTTATCAACTTCTTCTTCTTCACAAGCAATTCCTTGAGTACTACACTTAAGATTCTCAAGCTCTTCTTCACTCTGTATGGTTTCCGCGCTAATATCCATCGGGTACTCCTCAGGTTGATATGGTTGTGTCTCTTTGCTTTATGATGCTAGGCAGTTGATAGCTTCCATCAATTGATCTACCTGAATTGTCAAGTTCTAGATTCTAGAACTTATTTCCTACTGGAATTGCAAAGTGTTAGCAGAATACACAGTAACTAATTTTTCTAAGGATGCACCTGAGTCTTGATAGGAAGCAAGCTTCTAATCTATACAGAAATTGTTATGCTTCTTGCAAACTATCATGGAAGTAATTTGACTAATTATCCTTTCCATAACAAAAGTTAGGTTGATTAGTCCAAACATTGTTGAGAATATGAATTAAAGAAAAAGTACTTCCATCCATGTCAAATTTAATTTTTTTATTTTTTATAAAAACGAAACAAAAAATGAAAAGAATACGAAATAAATAAAAAGAAACCAATTACGAACAAATATATACAAAACACCAATTAAAATTAATAATAAAAACTAAATACCACAGCCCCTGGCAACGGCACCAAAATTGACAGGCGCGTCGTAACTCTAGTTAAAATAACATAAGTAGACTACTACTGTAGCAATGGTGAGTCTGGGTCGATCCCACAGGGAGTGTTTTGTTAGCTTATGAAATGAAATTAATTGATGTTTAGGTAATAGGGGTTTTGGATTTAATAAGAAAATAAAATAAAAATAAACCTAATGAAAAAAAATTAAAGAAAACATGAGAAAAATGATAAAATTGGGAAATTCAGTAGGGATCTGTTTTTTTTGTTCAATCTCAGCTTACACCCTAATTAAGCATAATTCATTGATTTGTTGTTTTGTTTATCTCTATTAGAAATTATCGATCGTAGATTGACAACAAGCTCTGTTAATCCCAATTTTTCCTTAAATCCTAGTTAATTAGAAAGTGCTCATTAATTAACCCTAACTATCGGGAAACTTAGAATAAGCTCTCTAAGTTTTTTTAGACAACCGCCTTACAAATCAAAAAAACAAACCAATCTAGGTAATAATTACCCAAGTTCAGATTATTTAACCTATGCTATGTTATCTTTAATGATTCGGAACCATTAGTTGCTACACATGAATCAGGAATACAACGATTAAGTATTGCATTCGATTCTAGCAATGGGTTTTCATGAAAAAAATGATTTAATAGAGCATTAAAATCATCATCATTCAAATACCCATTCAATCCATACAAGATAACATAATCAATTTCTAACGAAAAAAAGAAACAACAAAATAATAAAAAATGCTTAACCCAGGTTGTCGGCGTCAATGTCACCTCTGAACCAGTGTCGAGAACTTAGCCTTCCATTGGTCTCCCAGGAAAAAGCTTCAGTCCCCACAAAAATTTCCCCAGTCGAAGACCACCTTTCTGTCTCGCCACTGCCGCAACTGTTCTATTATCGTCTAACCTCTCCTCACTTTGTTATTGCTGTGGCAAATAAACTTTTGGTCCATCTCCACTGTTCACATCTCCTTTTTTTTTTCTCTACCACCAGCTCTCAATTCTCCCTTTCTTTAAAACCCTACGTTAGCATGAACGACAATGTTTGCATTCTCTACAACCCTTTTGCAGTGTTAAATGCTAGCGTTTAACACTGGCTTTCACGTTCAACGCTAGCATTTAAAGCCATACATTAAACGCATACAATGCTAACATTTAAGGCTATGCATTAAATGCAGACAATGGGGTTAAACGCTAGCTTCCTTCTGCTTTGGGTTATGTTGTTATCGTTTTGTCTTTCTTTTAATCCACTTGCACGCATGTTATTTTTTCCTTTAACTCCTAGCTGCTACATGCGTTTTGCTCTCTTGTTATTTCTTCATTTTTTCCAGCAAGCACTTTTAATTCTTCTTCTTTGTATTTTGATTTTTTTGTCTTTTAATTTCTTCTTCTTGCTTTGGACTCACTTTAATTTCTTTGCTTCCAAATTGTACCTAAAATCATATATGAATTAAAGTCAGTATCTTCAGCATTTTTGTACCATTAATCGCTAAGTGTAAATGATTAAATGTATCAACAATTAAACACATATCAAGCTACCTTGATAAGGATAAGTTATTAGTAGTATCACAATATAACAATCCTTAAACGGATAATTTGGGGATCTTAATTCAAAAGAATCATTTATGCAATCATCAAAATGATAATTTTCATATACATACAAGTAATATTCTCCTATTATGTCATTTCATTAAACTTTTTCTCTAACAAACATACACATATTTGTTTAAGTATTTCTATACTTTAGTCTATGAGATCGATTACTTCTTTTATAATGAAAAAACATAAAGTGTACTAGTATATTTACACTCTATTAATGTCTAATCTCAATAGAACAATGATTAAGAATAATTTAGGGATAATATATAAATGTAATATGGATCTCATCATTATAATCTCATCATAATTCCCTTTTGCAATGTACATTTATCCTATAAAATTTATCTTATATATCAATTTTAGTTATTATGATATAATGATTAAAAGATATTCATTTTCTTATACATCAGTTAATTAAATAAATATGCGTAAAATAAATAATATCTTTTAATAATTTCTGTGAAAAAAAACTACAACAATTAATTGAATATAAGGGATTGCATAAATCATGTGGCATTATGCAAAGCTGAGAAATGGTATGTCTTCCTATTGGTAGTATGATAACGAGACCCTTTATGAGATATGGGAGAGATAACAATCTACTAGGGAGTTGTCCACATCATGGTTTGCCTACATGGTTCCAAGTTTAGACATTTTATAATGGTCTAGATTATATAATAAAGAAGATGGTTAATGTTGTATTCGAGGTGACCTTTCATCATAGGGCTATATAGTCATCTTAGAGTCAACTGAGGAGATGAAAATGAACGACTATCAGTAGCAATGATGCAAGGAAATGGCAATTAACTCAGCAGGTGTACACAATGTGGGGGTAATAATGATGACTCATTTGAATGAAGTTGTCAAAAAAAATGACCAAGTGTAATAGAAGCATAAGAAGGTATAAAACAAGAGGATGCTCAAATATGATCTTCATGTGACACCTGTATAGTTTTTTAAAAGGGGAGTTATAAGTCATTTGCCTTATAAGTCATTAGGCAATAACTTAATAATTTATTTGAGTTTTTCATGTGTTTTATTTTATTTCATATTTTCTTTTTTCATTTTGTACAATTTATTTGGTGCATTTTAGTTTTGGAGCATTAAGATTGAATAGTGAAACAGTGATTCACATCTTTTATTCTTGAAGTCAAATCGTTGAGAAAATATTATAAAAGGTGATACAACATAATATAAGTTGATAATTTGCATAAAAGAAGATTGAATTGTATTCACATCTTATCATGCTAAAATAAGCCAATGTTAGCTTCAATAACTTCTATTATTAAGTTTCAAGATTTTTAGAAAACTAGTTATTAAAACCATAAAATCCTAGAGATTTATCAAAACAAACACTAAAAGTAATGTTTTCTACTTCTTGCCTTCTAAAGGGTGTGTGGTTCAAAAGTTCTTAAGTAGTATTAATCCCTCAACTATCATTTGCAAGTGCAACTATTTAAATGTAATTGATTTATTTTAGTTTATAAAAATTGGCCGTTTAATTAATAAACTGATCAATTTTTAGTAACAAAAGTATTAAAATGAACTTAAATTAAACAATTAATTAATAAATTGGTCGATTTTTAATAAAAAAAGGCATTAAAGTAAACGATACCAAAAGTTGACTAATTTAAAATTTGTATAGTTGACTGTTTAGAAATTAATAAAATTAAATTTGGTTTTGATAGCATTAATCTTTTTAACGCATTTGTACAAAGAATGATCATAAATAACTTTAGACAAACCCATTCTAATAAACCCCATCAACTTCATCACTTGAGATATCTTAAGGATTTATAACAAGCAACACAAAAACAGGGTTCAATTTTTTTCTCTAGCCTTGTTTTTATTCCTTCTTCACAAATTTTTGAGAATTAATCATTACAATTTTATCTAGCAGTAAAGTAGATATTATTCATTTGGAGAAGTTTCAATGAATAGAAATATGAATATTATTAGTGATGGAGGGCTAAAATGGTAAGGATCGTGTGTGGGTAAATAAAAATATTCTTAAAAAGAATTAAAACCTAATTTTATATCTTAAAAATGGTTTTTGAAAATTTTCATTGACTATTATAAGTTTTTATGTGTGTGTGAGTGTAAATTTTTTTTTACACTATATATACATATATTTGTATATCCAAGATATTTAGTTTTAAGTCTGAACTCCCAATTTAATGTACATACAACTTTAAGTCGTGATATATAATAAAAATTCTATTAACAGTTGATTTCTAAGGTAAGAACTTGTTTTTAACTATTTGTCTTATAGAAGTTTAGAAAATAAAACTATAAAGGTTAGATTATGAAACAAAACTATAATTTTATGTTTTTAATGTGATCTATTTACTATGTAATGCTCTATTATTTATTATTTTAAATTTAAAGCTTGCCATTTAATTAATAATTATTAATTAAATACACCTTAGAAAAATTATTATCTCTAGTTAAAAACTTAAAAAAAATTCACGTCCAATATAGTGTGTGTGTGTATATATATATATTATTTTTCTGGATGTTCAAATTTGAATTAATCCATTAAGTTTAAGAAAATAAAAGGAAACTTAATTTTGTTATATATAAATATGGCTTACAAATTCTGTAAATAACTATATTTTAAAACATTATTTTTCTGAATGTTCAACTTTTAATTAAACCATTAAGTTTAAGAAAATAAAAAGAAAGTTGATTTTGTTTTCTATTTTAATTTATAAAACATGTTTTGTATGGTAATAGTAAAATGAGGAAATTTAATGAAATAGAACACTTTCACTTTATTATCTTATTATATAATAATCAAACTCCCATTACATAAATAATCATAATCAAAATCCACTCGAATTTTATTTGTTTTCACCTGTAAAATTAAGTGAAAATTAAAGACAAATCAACAAGGGTAGACACATATGCAGCTATATTCTCCTGATTGACCCTTTTCAGCACAACTTCCATGGCCATTGTATGTTTTATATCATTGTTCACCACATTTATAAAGGTCACAACTTTTTGGATCCAACACTTTTAGGCATGTGCCTGCTTCGACTTCTGGTGCATTAGATATAGCTGCAATGATTTTCAAAATTCATAAAATTTTTTGAAATTTATGAATATTGAGTCGTACTAAAAAGAGAGTAATTATGTGAATGATTAAGTAAACAAACCTGAAAGAATTATACAGAAAAGAAAGAACATAGTATACGAAAGTTTTCCCATCCTGAAAAAATTATAAAAGATTAGTACTGAGATCCATATTCAAGATTTCACTCTAACTAAACATATTTGAGGAAAAGAACATGAATAACATAGAATAGGATAGAAGGCGAGGTTTTTTTTTATATTCTATCCTAAATAGTACAAATAAGTTACTTCTGATTTGAAAGATTTAAGATGAAATATAAAATGATAAATATATACTACCTAATATACACTCAACCCTAATAACAAGCAACAAGACAATACATCTCTATTAATATATATTTTGTTCTATCAAGGTAGAACAGACATTCATTATTATTATTATATATACACTATATTTTATTATATCCATCTTTCAAACAACATTTCACTGTATTAAATTATGAACCTTTTCATCCCTTTCAGGCAATAATTTTTTAATATTACTTCCATTACAATCCTTTAAACTTTCTGTTCTTATACATGCTATATTTATCATGTAAAATGTTGGAATCGGAAACCTACTATCTTAATATTGCTATTAATAAGTTCCTTTATTTTAATACATAAGATCTTGCATTACCCTAAGTAAACGTTAACATTTGTTTATGAAATTTATTTTCAAATATTACTATATTTATTTCCAAATGTCCTTTTCAAATATATTTATTTCCAAATATTACTATATTTATTTCCAAATTCATTCTCTTGAAAAATTAATCCTGGCACTCGTGAACTTGTCAAGACATTTGTTTTTCATACATCATTTTTATACAAATAATTATTGCTCCTTGCCACTGATGATAGAATAAAAAATAATTGAAAACTTGAAGATGATTTTGTCTTAAAACTTGAACATGTGAACATTTTCGAAAGTTATACTAAAAGTGTTTTATAAATAAAGTCTCAGTTCAAACAATTACAAGAGTACAACTGTACAAGAGACATGTTTCGTATGATGAGACGTTAAAGAATTGGATAAAAAAAATAACTGTCATTATCATGCTTTAGAATACCGCCTTAATAGATTTGCTGCAAATATTTAATTTAAAAATGTCTAAAGGTTTGTGAAACTCTAGCTAACTAGAGCATTGGC
>JANITX010000004.1:46825727-46836582 GCA_027564395.1 Erythroxylum ulei
AATGGGCCGAAACTTATTGGGCTTCAATGGGATTAGGTTTTCTCTATAAATAGAGAAACTTAGGTCTCATTAGAAAGTGAGAAGAGAAGGAGACGAAACCCTAGCCACCCTCTGAGAGAAAACTGTGCAGCGTTCGGAAAGAGTTTCAGGACGTGCTAGCACACGATAGCCACTGCCCAGATCATTCATACTCGTATGGATACTGGTAGAGGGCATTCGCGTATTGTAGTGTCTACGAATCCGAAAAAGAAACAACCAATCCGCATCAAAAGGTATTTTCGTACATCCTGTGTATTTTCAGTTATACTTCATGTTGTGTTATGGTCTTATCCGCAGCGTATTGTGAATACTAGGGCCATACGTGATCCGACATAACTATCCTTCTTTCAGTCATTGTTTATAACATTTGGTTAGAGCGAAACCTTCGAACCTTCAAAGGCAAAGCCATGGAAGTAGAGAGCCTCAATGCTAAAGTGATCTTCCAATTAATGGAGCAACTAAGTGTAAGCACAGAGAATAGGTAATTTGAGTTCTCTAGCACTTTCCTTAACTTTCTTTTGCAGGTACTGATCGAGTTGGTCAAGCACGAGACCTCTTCTTCTTCAGGTTTTCAACTCATTGCTGTTCCACACCTAAGATGGGCCTAAATGAAGAAGGCCCAGATCCTAGCCGTGCATAAGAGAGGAAGGCAACTCACTGCAGGGCATGGTACTCTACAATTCGCTCACCAATATTGCTGGGGATATTCACGATTGAGAGGACCTGAACAATGTTCCAAGAAGTAACAGCCGACAGCTCCTCCACTCCGGTCAAAATTGCAAAAAGATATCCTAATGTGATATTATCTAGGAAATATGTGGCAATCCATCCTGAATAGCTTTGCATGTAATATCATCTGCTAGGACTTTTATTTGCTCTTGTTGAGATGCTTATTCAAATAGCCATCAACTGGCTTGGTTTGTTAGGTAGGTATGTGAGCCATTTTAGATCCTCATTTTTCACCATGGTCTGTACCCTTGTAATATTTGTGATTGCTCCTTATTGAACTTTTGATGTACATATCATTTTTCTATATAGCACTTTACTGATTTATCAAAATAATAATAATAATAATATAGTTAAATGGATATTTTGGTCTTTTTTTGTTATTCCTTTATCATTTCAAATTTATGTTTTTAAACCAAACATTGGTACACTACATTATTATTAGAAATTCTTATGAATAACCAAACTATATAATATATGTTTTATTTTATTCCTAAAGAATCATCGTTCTATTTCTTATAAAGGCCCTATGAATGTTTATCGTCACCCATTGAAATAAAAAAATAGTGAATTATTAAGAAAAGATTAGAGAGTAAACATAAGCTCAAAAGTTGTTTGGCCAGAGTACTATAAATTGATTTTGTCTTTCTTTCTCTATTCTTTTTTTGTTATTATTGTGTTTAAATGAATTTTTATAATTATTTATTAATCTAAAATAAGGTTAAAGTTGAATGCATACAATTTACCTCTCTTTCTTATACCATTTAAAAAATATAGTCGAATTACAAATATCATTTCTTAATTAAGAGAATATCTAAACATACTTACCTACTTAACCAACATATATTTTTCTTTTTAATGATTTTTTTTCATATGATCATTTTAACAAAATTATCTAATTTTATCACTTTTTTACCTTACCAATTTTATATTAATGAAAACATGGTGTTTAGATTCCATTACAATGTAATCATACGAATGAAGTTACTTAAGGTAATCCCGCGCTACATCTAATAAATTTGCATTTCTTTACATAGCTTGGACCATGACTCTCGAACAATCTCAGTACATATGGCACAAGACGACTCTACATATTGAGGTCGGAATGGAATCGGGTGTTATCATGTCTTACTGTAGTGGGCGATTTGTCTTGATTCTTGATTGATAAATGAAAAGGAAGGTAGTTTACATACTTGGTGCTTGTACCAAGGAAAATGGAACTATTGGATTTTGCGATTGACTACGTGTAATTTACTTTTAAAATTTATAGCTACATCTTTAATTTTCCTATTTGAATACATGCTTTTAAAAGAATATCCTCCTTTTAGTGTTCTTGTTAAGAAAAAAAGGGAAAAAATGATTTCTTGAATGTTAAAAAAAAGAAGAATTTGCGTTATTGTTTTTCATATTTTCCACCTAAATCACTTTTTAGAAATGCATTATTTTTTCATAATGCTGTTAAATTTAATTTTTAGTCCACAAATTTTAGCAGAATCAAATATTATAGGAAAACTGTTTCAGATTTGTCATTCTTAAATGGCAATAATTAGAAAAATAATGTAAAAGGATCATGACTCGTGAGAAAACTGATAAAAAGAAGATATTAAGGAAAACATGAAAAATGGCAATGTATTTAAGAAAAGTTTAAAACATACCGGGGAATTACAAATCATTTGAGTAAAAGGCCTTCTCCAAATTGAAGGACCTAACCGTGTCCTTTATCACCACCGCTAACTCGAATTTGGCCCCCACTCTCTCTCTCTTTGTGGATTAATTCTAGTTATTATTTACTCTTATGTTATCTCTATTTATATCTTATTGAACAATAATTACATATATCTCTATATATATATCTTTACATGTTTTGAGTCTATTTTCCTCTTCTTCACTTTCTCTCTTGTAAAACCCTAATCATCGATCCTCTTCTTCTGTCTCTTTCTCTTCTCTTTCTATTAAATTCGACTTCTTTATTCAAACAATTCTGCAATCGACTCTTCAAATCGATCCTTCCTATCGCAAACTTCCCGAATCCTCCATTGACCTTGCATTTGATTTCGGAGATCTACGGTTGATTTCTTTGTTCTTGAAATCTAGGGTTTGGAGTTCGGTGTTTTAAAGGCTGGCGGGCATTCTGGTCAAGAAATGGCGGATCCGGATCCGCCAATTATCCCCCGACGACTGTTGATTGGTGTGGAGGAGGAGTTGATAAAGTTACGTAGTGGTGAGGGAAAAGAAGAGTGAAAAGCAGAGTACAAGCATGCTGAGCGTGCTACGTGTGCACCTCCCCTCGGATATCCCCATTGTAGGCTGTGAGCTAACGCCTTACGTGCTCTTGCGACGGCTGGACAAAAACGTCACGACTGATGATGTTCCTGAGTCGGCCCCTCTCGACGGTCATTTCCTTAGGTATAAATGGTAAGTGCACTACACCATTTTGACGTTTCCGTTTCCGAGGTATTTGATTACTTTTTTTTTTGCTGTGTGTGGAGGTGATTAGGGTTGTGTGAATAATCGGGTTATGTGAGGTTTTATAAGTTGTTTTTTTTTCTCTTGGTTCTCTGTTTCTCCACCTACACGTCTTGTTCAAAAATTGGCACTTTGTGGTTCATTTCGTATGCTTGCGAATTCATTTAAATTGTTTACTAAGTGTTACACTCCCTATGGATTGTCGACTCGTCGTAAATAAGGAGGAAATTTTTGAATAAAGACTCTATCTATCTCTGATTAAACATCGTATACGAGAGGTGGGGAAGCATAAATTTTTGTTAATGTAGTTTGGGCTGGAATCTGTCAAAATTTTGGTATATTACCCTAATTTGTTACTTTAGTGAGGTCTAATGGGGCCTCTATGCTTTTTTTTTTTGTTTCCTAAAACATTCAAAGGCTTGGAAAAAAAGAACTCTGATGGGACACAATTGGACTTCAATCACGCTGCCACTTAATTAGTCATAAGATAAGTTCTTCTAAGCAATTTTTTTACGGAAATTAAACTACAACGCAATGTTTTTCTTGGCTGTGCATTGTATCTGTTCATAATCAGTAGCTAAAGGGTTTTTCAACTTAAGATGTTCTTGTGTTGACACTGAAGTTTAAGCATAATTTTGAGAACTAGGTTGATATTATTTAATTCTGAGGGCTTGCTAGCAGCAATGGACATTTGAGGGTAACTTATGCAATAAGATTAGACAGTCAAGAAAGATTCCAGGATGAAGCAAACATGAGGAGTTGAGGAATATAATATGCTGATAGTAGAAAGTCTGATAAGGGAATATAACGTATACAATTTGGTAAACCATCTAACTGAAATGGATTGTTACTTTGATTAGAGGTATTGACTAATACTTTATGCCAAATTATTTACATTTAATGTGTATGTTGCTATATGAATCTCCCTTCTGAAATGAATATTATAGAAGATCACTGTTGTTGAGCTACTTGATGATGGTCTTCTTATGTGTTCAAGCTGTATTCACTTAGCCAGATGACACTTGGTGTATGGTTTCTTATATTTCATAAAATGAAAAGTTGCATTTTTAAATGTTCAATGGTTGAAAGATAGATTTCGGTTCTATTATCTGATGTTATATTTTGTTTGGGGATCCTATTTGATAGAGTAAATTTGCGTAGAAATTACCAGGAGGGGATTTTGTGAGGAAGGGTGTTCTGGCCAGTTGTAATTGCCCAGTAATTCTCTTTACCCCATAATGAAAGAGTTTGATTGTCCATGGATTTATCATACTTGCTGAGCACAACCGATCTCATGCTCTCTTCTTGCAATCTGCGTTTGTGTTCATATTCTGTGATTTTTTCTAGCAATATTGATTTGGGATCTCGTCTTCTAGGTATCGGATACAAAGTGACAGAAAAGTTGCTGTATGTAGTGTTCACCCTTCTGAGCAAGCCACGTTGCAGTGCCTAGGTTGTGTTAAGGCCAAAATACCTGTTGCCAAAAGTTACCATTGCTCCCCCAAGTGCTTCTCTGATGCATGGCAGCATCATCGTGTTTTACATGAGCGTGCAGCTAGTGCTGTCAGCGAAAATGGAACAGAGGATGAAGAGTTATTTGGGCGATTCAATAGCTCAGGGTCTGGGATTATAAATGCTAGTTTGTCTGGTTCAGCATCAACTGCCAGCTTGACAAATGGTTCCACTCCTTTATATCCGGCTGCAGTTACACAGAGGAGTGGTGGTGAAACTTGGTTTGAAGTTGGACGTACTAAAACATACACACCATCTGCTGATGACATTGGCCATGTCCTAAAATTTGAATGTGTTGTAGTGGATGCAGAAACCAAATTACCTGTAGGACATGCTAGCACCATTTTAACTTCTCGTGTCATTCCAGCTCCCTGTCCTACTCCACGTCGTCTGGTTCCTGTAAGTGGAGTTGATGTAACGGGCCATTTAGATTCAGATGTCCGTATATCGTCCTCGGGAAATTTTACAGTACTCTCTTACAACATATTGTCTGACGTGTATGCGACAAATGAGTCTTACAGTTATTGCCCATCTTGGGCTCTTTCTTGGCCATATCGTCGACAAAATTTACTGAGAGAGATTGTTGGCTACCGTGCAGATATTGTCTGCCTTCAAGAGGTAAGGCTTATGTTCAATATATGGAGCATTGTTATTAGGTATGAGGTTTAGGGCTGAGCTTCTGTTTAGTGGGAAATCTTCCTCTTGAGTGAAGATAATGACTTCAAAATCTAGTATATGAACAGGTAGTTGCTGTTTGTAGGTGTTATCATTTACTTTTTCGAATAACTGGTATTGTGCTTTACGGCCCATCTGTTTTGTATGAATGATTTTAAGGAAGGTTTGTTTTGGATAATGCTCATCAGTGAAAGCTTCTTTACTTTCTGCTTCAGGTTCAAAGCGATCATTTTGAGGAATTTTTTGCCCCTGAACTGGACAAGCATGGGTATCAAGCTCTATTCAAAAGAAAAACCAATGAGGTTATTTGATAACTTTCTGTAATTGGTAGGTAATTATATCTGCTAAGGGTTGTGCTAATTCATATTGTTAACTGCAGGTGTACAATGGAAATACCCATACAATTGATGGTTGTGCTACCTTTTTTCGCAGGGATAGATTCTCACCTGTGAAAAAATATGAGGTACGCATGGAGTCTCTTCTTCTGTTGGACATTTTTATGTACTTGTTTTATGTTTTAAGTGCTAAAAATGATTTTATTCAGGTTTAATTTAATACAGCTGCTCAGTCTTTAACTGATGTTGTGGTTCCAAGTGCTCAGAGGAAAACTGCCTTGGGTAGATTGGTTAAGGTATGATCATTGTAGTTGAGTTTGTTGGACTAAAGATCTGCATGTCGAAGTCTTATGCTTTCCCAACCGAGTGGTCTCATGGAAATTCTCTTCTGGTGCAGGATAACGTTGCACTCATAGTGGTTTGGAAGCAAAATTTAGTAATCAAGGAGCTGATAACCCTGGGAAAAGACAACTTCTTTGTGTTGTGAGTTATTCTGTCAAACTACTCGATTAATGGTTGATGCATTCTTTTCTTTTGTATTAGTACCTGTGCTTTATCAGATTTTTTTTTTAGTAGGTGGAGTTGCCTATTTACTTAATATGATCTTGTCATGGGATCAAATTTGTTTGTTGATGTTGAAATATTTTTTTGGGTTCCCAATTAATATGTAATTACCCAAATTAGTGTTGATTCTAGCTCAGTCTGTTAAAGGGGTTTTTGTTTAGGATATCACATCCTGCTCTATTCTTTCTCTAAATTATTGCACTCATAATCAGTTTAGTTTCTTCTATTTTTTCCTTTGCTCATCTATACATATTATCTCTAAACTTGTTTTGTTATTCTGGTCATGAATACAGGCTAACACACATGTAAATGTCCACGTAGATTTGAAGGATGTCAAACTTTGGCAGGTAGTTACCTTACATCTCGGTTTCATTATGAAGATCTTTTGTTTATTCAGTGGATGAAAATGTTGACTTGATCTTCTTTTCATTTATTATAAAACTAGGTTCTTACACTCTTGAAAGGATTGGAGAAAATAGCTGTCAGTGCAGATATTCCTATGTTGGTTTGTGGGGATTTTAATTCGGTTCCCGGAAGGTACATTCAATTCTCTAATTAATAATTAAGAGTTGTTAATTTCTTAATTTCAATGCTATTATATGTCGTTTGCTTTATTAACTGTAAACTTGAACACTGTTACAGTGCTCCTCATGCACTTCTTGCTATGGGAAAGGTGGATCCCCTGCATCCAGATCTAATGGTAGATCCACTTGGCATCCTGCGTCCTCACAGCAAACTGACACATCAGCTGCCCCTGGTAATGTTACTGGAAACCTTTTTGGTTTCATGAAACTTGTTCTTTTAGTGATCTTACGGGCATTGATATAACTTTTACTTTTCTGAGAGCACCAGCTGAAAGTGGTTGTTTCTGTTCCAATTTGTTCTATTAATTGTTAAAATTTATTTTGAATTGTAACAATTTTAAATTTTAATTGCTCATCCAAGAAGTGATGTAGTAGTTTTGAAAGTTGAATGTTTGTAGAAAGAGTGGAGATGCAATTCAAAATGTGGAGAGTATCTCATCTTAGATATGTTGAAAATGTTTCCAATATTGTCATCTGTTGGGCTTTTTGGTTGGAGAAAAAGATGCATGACATGGTGGAGTTATAGTTGATAAAGTGTTCCGTGTCATTTCTGGCTTGCTATTACATGTGTTGGTTGTAACGTGAACTTCACTGCAGGTCAGTGCATACTCGTCTTTTGCAAGGCCAGGTCTTGGTCTTGGTTTGGAGCAGCAGAGGAGGAGAATGGACCCCACTACAAATGAACCTTTGTTTACAAACTGCACAAGAGATTTTATTGGCACCTTAGATTACATATTTTACACAGGTGAATGTTTTGCAAATTTTCCTTTTGCATCAAAACTGATGTATGATTTAGAAATAGTGGTTTGTTGGTAACTAAATCCAAGCTTGGAGGCTTTCAGCAGATGCGTTTTGAAGTTTGGTCCGATATTTTCTGTGCATTATTTAGGTAACATAACTTGAATTTTGATCATTCAGCGGACTCTTTGATGGTTGAGTCTTTGTTGGAGCTCCTGGATGAAGAAAGACTGAGGAAAGATACAGCACTTCCTTCTCCAGAGTGGTCCTCCGATCACATAGCACTATTAGCTGAATTTCGTTGCAAGCCTAGACAAAGACGTTGAGATTTAGGGTATGTAATACAAGGACTCTTTCTTCTATTTACTTGGTTTGTTTTCATTTGTCTAATTCTTTGGCAATAAGAGTTGACATACCCAATTTGTTCTTTAACCTTGGTCATTGACAGTCATATGAAGATAATATATGGCCTGATTAATTGAAACAAGAATTAAATTTTTTGTTTCTATTTACTTGGTTCTTTTTCATTTTTCCATCTTTTTGGCAATAAGAGTTTAACATCCCCAAAACCTTGGTCTTTGGCAGTCATATGAAGAAAACATATGGCCTGATTAATCGAGACAAGAATTAACATTTTGCTTTAGTGTTTGAAGGTTCTAAATTTTGTTATGTTGCACTGCCATTGACTTCTTTGCTTTTTTTGAATGGGAAGCAAAATTCTTCTCACTTCCTCACTGTCCTTTTCTAGCTTCCTGTTGATATAACAATGTGCTTGTGTCGTTGGATGACTTCTTAATATCTAAACAGATTATTTTTTTGTTACTGATTTCTGAGCAGGTCTAGGTGCTCAACATAATGGTCAAAGAAATGATATGGATATCTAGTTGTTGTAAGAATGGTGGATCATGGGCAATGCGATCTTTTTCAGGTATCTCTTAATGGGATCCATTCTATGGTCTGCCTTGTATCATGTCAACCTTTGTCTCATAGAAAAATTATGTTATGCCTTATTCATGATCCCTTGTCTGTCGATAGAAATCTCCATCCGCATAGTATGTCATTATCCTGTACCGTAAGTTCTTGCATGGCAAGTGGTTAGTGGCATGCCATTAAATGCCCCCATAGTTTTTGGTTCATCATCCTTTGTTCATGGTTTTTCTTATTTTCCTTTTGTTGCTGAAATGAATAAAATTTTTCTCAAGTTTCCAGCCACTTTGCGCTATTTGCTCATATCAGAAGTACTAAATTTATAGACTTTGCTGTAAGCCAAAAAATCGATGCTGTGATGTACTAGTTGTGCAATATGCGTTCATGGCTGTAAACTTGGAATATCCAAACTGCATCTACACTTCCCGGGTTTCTTCAGTTTTAGTAGCGATGACAGAAGTTGGGAATGATAGGGTTAAGATACGATTAGCTGAATCCAGACAAACCATCAGTAGTTTCTTGGACTAAAAGATTTGGATGCAAATTTTTTGTTGACTGAGACGTGAAACAATGGAGATGAGGGGGAGTTGGTCACATTATTTACTTGGGTTTCAGTAGCTAACCAAAGTTTCACTTCTAAACGTGCACAAGAAATGCAAATTATTTCGCTTTCTTTGTTTACATTTATGGTCTTACGTCAGTTTGTTTCAATATCAAATTTATGTTTTCATCTTCGACGCGCAATTGTGTTGTTGGGACGGTAAACATGCTTAATACTCTGCAATTTCTGAATAAGATTTTAAATGTTGTATGGAATGGTTGGTGGGGACTTCAAATTGCTTGCAATTAATCATTGTTGTGATGGTAATAGCTTCTTTGAGATTCAACGTAACATTAGTTTTTCACTGAGAAGTTTGTTTACATTTACTTGCAAAGAATAAAAGGGGTTCTACGAAGGTCTAAATTCTTGTAGAGAGGATGTATTTTACTTTTACACCCTCTACCGTTAACGGAAAAAGGTGTAATGATTTGAAATCACCGATTATTAAAGAAAAGGTGTCTAGGTCCTGTAAAATTATAATTCACGCCAAAGTCGTCAGCCAATAAATTAAGGAAAAACCAAATTCTAGTTTTTCTAAGCCTTAGCTTAGCTTAGTCGCATGGTAAATCTTTTCCTTCTACAATAAATTAAAAGGAAATACATAGGAATGGTGGCACTAATCCTTACAGTGTAAGGGAAATAAAAAGATTGATGTGAAGGAGCTTGATTAGTGACTACATTAATCTAAAAATAAGTAGACTATACTAGTGTCTAACCTTAATAGTGGAGTAACTAATGTGTGTTGGTGTAACTCGTACTTTTCCCATTTCCAGCTGCTAAAAAATCCAACAATTCAAAGACCCAACTGCCGTTCTTGATGCATGCTTGTAATTTACAACCTCTTTACCATAACAAGAGAGAATACGTTAGAGATTGAATTTTAATCTCTTTCAACGGGCGATAAGGAGAAGATATATTCTGTGTTTTTACTTCTTGTATGTATATATATATATATACACACACGGTACCATGTTTTGTCTTTATAAAGAGCACCTGAAACTTGTTTTATGCTCAAGTGAAAAATATTCCAACATGTTTTGGCTGAAGAAATACAATAAAAAGTAGGGAACACAATGATTACTTCAAATAACTTCAAATCGAGCCATGCAAAAGTAAAGAAGATTTATCAACCAGACTACAAGTGGTGAAAATATTGCTCGAATACTTTATTTTGGTTCTAACTCATCTAAATTTTTTTTCCAATTATTATATTTGCATATTGTTCCGAAATTTTAAAAAAATCTATAAAAAAACTCATTAAAACCAAGATAACTTTAGCCCTTTTACCTTTTTGTCTTATACCTTTTAAAGTTTAATTTTAGAATTAGCAATCCAAATTTATTAAATTAAATCCTTTTCTAAATTAATAATAATTATCTAAAATTTAAATATTATTTTTATATCCAAGTTGAGTCCAATGTGTATGTAACATCTCGTCCCCATATTAAGGGTTAGGACTTGAAATTTCAGTACATGTGAGTTCAAAGAGAAAGTAAGACGATAGAATTAGCCTTTGAGGTCTTCATGAAAGTTGTAGAGCTCGAAGTCTTCTTTCCAATAGTCCAAAAACAAAGTCAATCCAACATTTGTAACAAAAGTTATGGAATTCGTACTGAGACATATACATTTCAAGTAAGGGCATAAACCTGTTTGAGTCTTTTGGCCATAACTTCTTCTCTAGGCATCCA
>JANITX010000004.1:47018120-47028765 GCA_027564395.1 Erythroxylum ulei
ATTGGTTTAGGATACAACAACAAGAAGAAGATAGATTGACAAAGGAAAGGATTCAAAAGCAAGGCTAAAGCTAGGATTAGATACAAGAAGAACGACAGGATAGCACAGTGAGGAATTAAAGTTGTAGCGAACGAGTCGGTAATATTTCTACTATCTTATCTTAATGTTAAATATTATCCATATACTGTATCATGAATGGATTGACATGTTGATTTGGTTATCATGCTTCCGTTGCGTTATGATTTTTAAAAATGTTTTTGAAATCTGCCGTTTAACCAAATATTGCATGTTTTCTTTTTCGATCCAACACTTGTACCTTTTTATTAACCCGTATTTTCTCTTAGGTCATGTTTAATTAAAAGGCACTCTTTAATTAAACCTTCCTATCAAAAATCTTAGGATAAAATCTCTAGATTTAATTGGATAGATGCATTATAAATTAGGAAAACAGGTTAATCAAGGCAACAACCACACAAGCTCAGGTCATTTAAACTAGGTTATGTTATCCCTAATGATTCAACACCAATCGAAAACAAAATAATTATAGGTTATACCCCTAATGATCTGAAACCATAAGATGCTACAAATGAATCTCCACATAATAATTATAGATTATATTGAAGATTCTAGGAATATCCAAACACAAAAATTATGAATTATGTTTAAAATTATAGTACCGGATTCACACATAAACAATCTAATAAGAATGAGAATAAAGATAATTAATACATGAAAAGCCAAATCTATAAGCATAAGATAACATAATCAATCCTTGAGAGAAATAATAACAAAAAAATGAAAGAAATGCTTAACGGAGTTTTTCGGCGTCAATATCACTTCCAAACTAGCATCGAGAAGCTTAGCCTCCATAGTCTCCTTAGGTCTTCGACGACGTCGAGTTTTCTCCCGAACCCCTAAATTTTTTCTTCCAACCATTCATAACATTTGTGTCGTCAAAACGATGTATTTATATTCAAAAGTAGGTTTTGGGTAAGCTGATAGCTTTTCATATGCATGCTTTGTGGTTAAGCGGTGTATATGGTGGTGTCAAGCCCATGACTGATTTTTCACACCCATGACAAATAAGTCATGGGTGTGACTAACATGCTCACGTCCATGACTTTTATGTCATAGTCGTGAGTCATTTCTAGCACTCTTCATCTTGATGTTTTCAACATATACTCATTATCTTCATACATTTTCTTGTCTCCTCTTGCTCTAACCCTTCTCTTTCTTGCTCCATAAAGACAAATGATTGTGAATCTCTAAAAAATGGGTCAAATATTGCGCTTTTGACTCACTTTAGTTCTTTTTCTTTCAAATTGTACCCAAAATCAAATATGAACTAAAGTGAATGTCTTAAGCATATTGTATCATTAATCACTAAGTGTTATGGAATAAATGTATAATCAATTAAGCACATATCAATGCCTAAATCACATAAGTATTTAGATAGCTCTAATTTACCAACCACACAGGGTATAGTAAATCTCCCTAGATCTGTCAACTATGAGGGCAAGTGGTTGGTAATTAAGGAGCTGCAACTTTCCATTATGGTTACCATTTGATCTTTATCCGAAGTCTGCTTATTTGATAATATGTCTTTGAAAAATTTTGCATACGTGGGTGTGCTCTTCAAAGCTTCCACAAAGGGCACTGTAGTTTGTAATTTATTTATCTTTTCCACGAACGTTGCAATTATGTATATAATTTGTTCTTCAAAATTCTTTATAGGGATGGTATTTTCGGTGGGTAAGGCAGAGGAGGAACATAGGTGGGGTCCTCATTCTTCACTTCATCCATTTTCTTCTTCTCTTGGTCTTTTATAAGATGGGGTTTAGTTTTTTTTCACTGGTTCTTTTAGCTCTTTCCCACTCCTAAGATTGATAGCCTTAAATTTCTCTCTTGGATTTACTTCCATGTTACTCGGAATGTAATAGCCCATTCCTACACTTAGGAATTTATCTACTATATGAAGTCATATGAGTCATATCATATGAGAATACATGAAGTGCATTTCATTTACATGCATCATATTCACAGCATACATGAATTATGATTTAGTACACATTGCAAAGATAGTTTATGCACTCAATTGATTTATTTTGGGATATGAAAGATTTTAAATGTTTATGTTGTGATTTTGTGATTGTGAATTGATCATGTCTTGAATTCTGGTTTGACGGACTATAATTAGTGAATTGGAATTTTTGTCACAATTGGGTGATTGATGAAGTGTTATGTGTATCTAGTATAGGAAAAATATTAATTGGCAAGATTAAATTGATACATCGAAATTTAGGTTGACTAGACTTATGAAATAGTGACACATGGCATTAATAATAGAGTGACAAATTGCTAGAATCCATGAGTGACAAATGGTGGTATAGTTGAATGACATATGGCTTAGTGATTAAATGACAAGTGGACTAGTTATGGAATGACATTTGGTAGTGTAAGAAGAAGACACATAACATGGTTCTTCATTTGATAAGTGGCATGACCTGTGTCCACCTTCTGCTCCACACACCCATACCCACGATCTTCACACTTGAAAGACCACCCTCTTTCATTTTTTTGTTAGATGCTCTCTTCCTCTTCTCCTTACCATCAACACCCTCACACAACCTCCATAACCTTGAATTTTGCCAAAATTTTTGTAGCCTTCATCTTGTAAATTGAAACCCTTTAATCCCACCTTGTTCTTAATATATGTTTGATGCTTGGGTTGATTGAGGAAATATTAAGACAAACAAGTATTTGATTACCTTATTGAGTTATATGTGAGAATGACATCCATAAAGATTGGTTAGGGATGAATTGAGATGAATTGCATGTAAGGTTGAAGATGAGATATGCTGGCACTTGATGAATGAATGTATGGTTTATGTTTTGTTTCTTATGCTTGAAAATAGTGGATAATTGATTGATTAAGGGTTTGATAAGTTTAAGTTGATAATTAATGTTAGAATTAAGGAATGGATTGTTTGATATCAATGCATATGAATTAGGGAAGTATGAGTTGTTAAAGAAATGAAGGTGTTCTTATGAATGCAAATGTGATGCAAGGGATATAAGTCATGAATAAGGTATGACTGAATGAGAATTTGGAAAGTTGTGTGATTGTGGAATGTTAAGAAGGGATGGATAAATGTATGATTGAATGAATTTAGAGTAGTCAAGATTTCTTAAGTAATTGATCTAATCGCCAATAAGTTATGTACAAGATAAGACAAATGAATGGATAAACAAGATTTGTGAATAAGGACACATACTCGGGGGAAATCAATTGATCATGCATTGAACATGATGCATATTGTTGGACCCCATGTCTGGGGTCCAACTTTGGAATCGTAAAATGTGATCATGTTACCCCATTAGGCTCAATCCCATTCACTCCCCCCACGTTCTTGCACGATGTAAAGTTCTTCTAACCATCCACCATTCATTAAAAATCTTGAAGAAAGAGTTAGAATTACCTTTGAAGTTGTAAAGTGTGATCGCACCTTTTGTTGTTGCGATCGCACCTGAGGGATTGATTCTTCCTGCTCTGACTCAACTCCTAGGGTGTGATCGCACCCTGCTTCCTCGCGATCGCGACCAAGGCTTTGTGACTTATTCACTCAATAAGTAAATAAGCTCACATCACCTTTACTTTCAATAACCCTATCTATAACTTATCCAAAAGATGGATTGAACAAAAATACGCAAGAAACTTCTTCAAAGCTTAGTCTCTTGAAAATGAAATGCGAAACCTTAGAGAGTCATGTGTAAACACAAATATATTTTGTTAACATCAAAAGATAGGAGTTTTACAAAGCTTTAATGGGCATTTTACGTCACATTACATCATAATCCAAAAATACAAACTTTTACATAAACAAATAATGCTTGAGATGCGGCTAAAGCCTTGCGTTTTACAAAAACTAACTTAAAAATACAAAATTTGAAGATTTGGAATGATGCCCTTATGCTCGATCATTCGATCTCTTACTCATCACCTAGAGATGGGGACGAAATGGGGGTGAGGTTAAAAGCTCATGGTAACAGTTTATAACGGAGAGTGCAAAACCATTGAAATGTTCATTTATCGTAGAAAATTCATATTGAATTCATAAAACGCATAGTTCTCAAATTCTCAACCAAATTTACAATAACACAAATCATGTATGCATCAATCTTTTCAACATTTCATGAGGACATAAGCACATCAGAATGGATTGGGTAGGTCCATAAGGGAGTTCCTGCGAATCTCCAATGATGACAGAACGAACTATCACAATCCCATATAATGGTTTTGTGTAGTCATAAACAGAGGGGAGTCCATGAAGGAGCTCTATGCCATTACCGGGTAGGCAGGAGAAGCCTATAACAGAGTCCATATACACTTGGTAGAATAGAATGGATCACCACAAACCCAAGTAACATGTATTTCATGGCATATGTATGTTGCCCAAATGGCACATTTCGAAAACATGATTTTTCATAAACATAAAATGTTTCAAATACATTTCCATCTTTATTTCGCAATTCATCAACAAAATTCATATACCGAACATATAAGGATTCCTCAAATCATTCAAACAGCAATAATGCAACATTTTTAAGACAATTAAAATCATTTAATTCTCTTTCTTTTGAAAACATAGTCATGGCTCATTAACTCAATTATAAACTTGTAACCCACCTTGAATTCCTTGCTTAAAACTTTCTCAAAGATGCCTCTGCTCTTGCTCCTCTTGCCCTTCTTGATTTCCTTCAACAATGACGAAATCCCATTCAATAGGAATTCAAATTAATAACCCAATCATAGCACATTCACTAAAATTGATTCTAAGATACTTTAACCTGTGCATTTCCTAAGCTTCATAAACTAAAATCCTTCCAAAAATCTAAAGGATTAGAATTGGACTTACTTTGAATCTTCACCAAATAATGAGATTATTGGCTCAAATGAAAGCTCTTCTCTTCCTCTTTCTTTTTCCTTCTTGAACGACCTCAAATTCACTCTTAAAAACTAAGAAAAGATGAAACCTAGCTCCTTTCTCTCTTCTCCCTTTCTTCTCCACAATTTCTCTTCTTTCTCTCCCTCATGCACGATTCTTCTTCGCAAGACCACTCTTCTTCTTCCAATTCTACCTTTAATGAGTGTAAAATGTTACTTTTGCCCTTCATTTATGCCTTATGTCTTTCAAACTTAAGTGACTTGCCAAATTTGCTTTTTTTACTCTTACTCCTTGATTCTAACCTTACTATTCTAAATTTTTAATTGCAATTTATGGTTGCTAAATAAATGACTAAATTCAAGGAAAATAAAATAAAATAAATCTATAAATAAAAGAAAAGAAAAATTTAGGGTCCAACATATATATATGTGTATGATTAAGGATTCATTTGATTAAACAAGTTAGTAATGTATACATATGTGTATATTGCATGACATAGAAGCACAAATTGACCAAACGCATCCAGACATTGCCAAATTGTCAAGGCAATAGCTATCTGGAGTTTACTGTAAGTCAACCTAGATGTTCTCTCACTATAATCTAGTTTCTTTGTTTAAAATTTAGTTATTGAATTGCTACTCATGTGATTGTGATAATTCCGGACCATCAATTGTCTGAGGAGAATGATATTCGGGAATGTATTGGAAGTGTTTTGCATGATATTCAGGAATGTATTGGAAGTGTTTTGCAAATGCATGTGAATATGGAAATATATGTTCTCAATTGAATGTTTAATGCCGAACTTAGATCTAAAGAATGTGGTATATGACTGGAATATATCAAATATGAAATAATGAATGCATCATATATGAATTGTTGCATCTCACTACATTGAAATGCACGTATAAATAAAGGAGTTGTGACCGGAGTGACCTAAGTGAAAAAGAGCTTAATGCTCATAAATGTGTACAACAAGTCGCAGGCTCAGTTATTAATAAGCCCAGTATCCATAATGCGTACAGAACAATATATAAACTAAGCCCGGTATCTGTGACGAATATGAGATAGTCAATTAGGCACTCGGTCATAATATAATAAAAATGGAAGTGAGTCTCATGTGCATTTGCATTTATACCTTTACATGTGTTCATGAGATTGATTGCAAATAAATGTTTAATTGTGTTGATGATATAAAGAATTGAGATAAATGATTGGATTGTTCTGAAATAGCTATATGAAGTATTTGTATTCATAATATGATTGTTGAAATATGGCGAGCAGTGTGATAAATATGGGACTTGATTTCGGATGAGGTGTTATACTAATTAAACTGTGTTTAATACATGAGATGTTTTTTTTTTTTTGAGTGAGCGCATCTATGATGGTTCACTCATTGAGTTCGCAAAACTCATCAAAATTGCAAATATTGATTTTCAGGTACTAAGGAGACCTAGCTTCTAAGGCAATCTAGTAGCAGTCTAGTATTGTCAATTTTGGAACAAGAAATGGCTCAAAGGTCAGTCAGCTGACACTAAAGAGTCTAGATAGGATATTTTGGTGTAACATTCCACCTCATATAAAACGTCTTGTAAAGAGTAGCAAACTCTTAGATGTTGTTAGTAATGTATATATGTAGATTATGTACTGCAATGCTACAATGTATGTTCATGTTTATGATTATAATGGGAAGCTTTGATCTTCCTAAATACTTGTGTTACATATGATGCCTTAATAAGTGAATGTGATTGTTCTAACATGTCATTCCCATAGGGTATATTCTCAAATAATCTATGGATGTTCGGGCATATGCACTATAGTAGCGGTGTGTTACACGGAAGGCTTCCCACACTTCTCATATATAATTCATTGACAAACTGGCCCATTGGAACCTTTAGGTTGTGAATATAAGAGGTATGATCTTCCAATACTTGCTTAAATTTTCCTTCTATACTCGTGAGCTTATCCAATTTTGATTCTAATGAATTAGACTTATCTTGTTGAAATTTCAATAGGCCTTGAGCTTCTATTTGAGTCCTTGTATTATTAGATCAAAAGAAACTTGGGTGGTTCTGCCAACTAATATTGTACATATTCTAGTAAAGATCGGTACATTCCTGTCCAACTTGTGCTCCTATAAAGTTGAATTATTGCACACTGTTGTTTTCCACTAGGAAGTAATCAGCTATGATATGACTCTTTTGTTCGCATAGGTCACATTCGTGCTGAATTGCTTTTAATGGAGAGAAAGAGGTAGTTATCAAGCTATTCAATTGCTTGGTGAGGTTGTTGATCTTCGCTTGTAATGTTGTCAATGAATTGACAATGATCATTCCTTTTGGATTTGAGAAGGTTGACTGTTGTCCACTTCATTTTGATGTCTAAAGATAGATATTACTTGCCTCTCTTTTAAAAGATCGTATGTTACTCACATTGGTATTTATGTAATTCCTAGATGATAGGTATTTAACCTAACCTCATGAGGGTCTTTTTCCTCAATGATGTATTTCCTCCACCATCGTCATTTTTATCTCTTCTTGGCATTTAACTCTTCGAATTCCTCATTCTTTCCTTACGATATCTTGATTGATGTGTCTTATACTTTGCTTCCAAAATTTCTTTCTTTTTTTTATTTCCTGGGATTAGATACCTTAATCACAAGAAAGAGTAACAATTCCTTAAATCAAAGGAATTCAAATCGTCCTAATGCTAAAATCCCCAGCAATGTTGAGCAAGTTTTATATTTAATAAAAATATCAATACCCACAAGTATATAAATCGTATCTTGTAGTACCAAAATGTATGGTTCCCACGATGATTATGCAATGGCTAACAATTTGAACCTAACATTGTCTAAGGTAACAAAAAATTGATTTTAATAAAAATAAATAACAGAATTGAAATAGAATAATAAAACAAAGAAATTAAATCAAATAAGAAGTGAGCTAATAATTAATTTAGGGTTTGATCAAGGATGAATTGTTAGACTCCGCTTATTTCTAGAGTCCAACGCTTGCTTTGATACCATAAATGTTAGACTCTGCTTGTTTCCAGAGTCCAATGCTTGCTTTGATACCATAAATGTTAGGTCTCGCTTGAGTTCAGAAACCAACTCTTGCAAAATTATGAAACGTGAGTATGTTCCTATGAAATCTCCTTAACTATCGTCGATTCATCTCCTTACTTTGATACCACCTATGTTAGGCCCCGCTTGTTTCCGAAATCTAACTCTTCAGAATACCATAACACTTGACCGCGGATCCTTGTAATCTCTTTAACCATCATAGATTTATCTTCACTATGTTGGACCCCGCTTGTTTCCAGAGTCCAACGCTTGCGAAATCATAATACCAAACATATGTTAGATCCCGCCTGTTTCCGGAACCCAACTCTTGCGAAAACATGAAACGTGAGCGTATCACCCTATAGGGTTATTTCAATTAACCCTTAATAGTCAACATCGGTTCATCTTTATTCTCATAACATCCCAAAAATTTTCTCACAATTTGTTCAACAGCGTGCCCATACAAATCAATCACCATAATTAGACTCTTTTTTTTTAAGAATTCGTAACAGATTTTGGGAAACTTCTAATTGGAATTTCAGTTTGGCTTCTTCTGAACATTTGTTCCCCATTATCTTAAGTTTCTAATGACACCAAGAACATTAGATTTAGTTTGGAAATTTGAAAGTTATGGCCACAACATTTTCAGACTATTACTAAACCGAGACTGAACACTATACCCAATTTCACTCCAGAAATTGAAAATATTAGGGACTGAATTGAAATTCAATTCCTTCATATATTTTATAGCTCCATGTCTCTATTTTAGATAGAAATATGAATCAACTCATTTGGAGCTCTATAGATCAAGATATCAACAAATTATTGAAGCATGTTTAGTAAAAATATCTAACTCATACTTTTTTAACCCATCCTCTCACTTTGATTCAATAAATATTTTTCAAATTAATATCAAAATCTATAAAATTTCATGAAGAGATAGAAAAATGTGTTAGGAATCCAATGCTTCCTAAATCAGGTCATTTGGAGGTCAGACGAAAAAGTTATGGCCAAAAGATCAAAGCATGTTCAGAAAATAATCTCCCTTGGACAAACAGGGAAGTCGCGATCGTGTACATGCACGACCGCGACATTCGGGTGAACCTGCAGAGTGCGCACAATCGCGACATTGCGATGGTCCTGTGAAGTTGCGATCGTGCGCATGCACGACTGCGATATTCGGGTGGACCTTCAACTCTTTCTTCTTTACCGACATCTCAACCTCAAACTTCCATAACTTTTGATACTGAACTTCAAAATTTACAAACTTTATATCAATGGAAAGCTAAAAGAAATATCTACATCTTTGATGAAGAACTTAAAAACAATTTTTGTCTCTATAAAGGTCAAAATTGCAAAACAAAACAGATGCCCGGAAAGTCTACCCTATGCAACATCCAAACTTCTAATAATCATATCTTTCAACTCCAATGTCCAAAAATAGCATACTTTATTTCGTTGGAAAGCTATAAAGACAAACTACAACTTTCACGAAAGCAACTTTGGCTAATTCTACCTAAATTAATTTATTTTTTCACATGGAATTCGGAGCACGTATTTTTCCCTCATGAAAACTTGGAATTTATCCCAACTTCACTTCCTCTATTACAACATCATTCATAACAAGTCAACTCCCAATTAGAGTTCATCCAAATCTCAGCTTTAATTCGTTTTACTCCTCATATTCAACAATATCTCATAATTCTTAACATTCCTGTCTTTCTTTTCCATAGTATCTCACTTATATATATAATAATAGTTCATGCTCAAGATTCATCTTCCCAAGTTAATGACTTCAAACATACCTAATTTCAACTTAGCATCATCCATACACAATTCATATTGCATTAACATCATAAAATAAATGTTTACATTTCTGTCTGCTTTTCAATTTGGCTTCTGTCTGCTTTTCATTTTAGCTTCCGTCTGCTTTTCACTTTAGCTTCCGTCAATTTGGCTTCCGTCTGCTTTTCATATTGCTTCCGTCTGCTTTTCACTTTAGCTTCCGTCTGCTTTTCACTTTAGCTTCTGTCTGCTTTTCAATTTAGCTTCCGTCTACTTTTCATTTTAGCTTCCGTCTGCTTTTCATATTGCTTCCGTCTGCTTTTCACTTTAGCTTCCGTCTGCTTTTCTTCGTCTGTTTTTCATTATTATTTGTACTTCATCAAAATCATTTATGTAAAGTCATTTTGACTTAACAATCTCCCCCTTTTTTATGATAACAAATAATCATACAAATAAGATGGAAAAATGTACAGATGAGAAATAAGAACAGATCTTCATTCCGTCTTCTTCAAACTTCTAGTTCTTCGTTTTCTGCTTACTCTTCCTCCCCCTATCTTTTTCTTTCTTCTTCATCATTTTTCTTTTCTCCCCCTTTCGTTTCTCCCCCTATTTGTTATTAATAAAAAATGATTAGGACCGATGATGCTTCAATAATTCTTTCACCATCTCCTTTATCTCCTTGACTTCTTTGCGTAGTTGAATTACTTCTGCTTGTAAGTCAAATGATGAGGTTGGTCGGTCATCATCCTTCGGTTGTTCTTCTTCAAAAGCAATTGTAGTGTTATATGCATCTGAAGATGGAACACATGCTTCAATGATCTCTAGGGTAGGAGGTTGTACAGATAGGTTGGGT
>JANITX010000004.1:47198899-47217146 GCA_027564395.1 Erythroxylum ulei
GAGACAAGCAGGCTCTGATACCATATTAGAAAGTGCAAACCTCCCCCTCTTGAGCTAGCTTTTGAGGGTGAGTTAGACATTTTCTAACATGGTATCAGAGTTAGGCAATTCTAACATGGTATCAGAGCCTGCTTGTCTTGATGGTTTGGGGCGGTGCCCGGTTATGTCCCTTTGCCCAATATGTCTATCAGATGTCCAGTCCTACTCTGGACTGAGGGGTGTGTGTCAGGAATCCCACATCGGACAACTATGAAAGCTTTCAACAATTTATAATAATCTGCAAACCTCCCCCTCTTGAGCTAGCTTTTGGGGGTGAGTTAGGCAATTCTAACAGAAGAGCTGAACGTGTTTGGAGCGTTGAGTTTGTTCTATCCTCTTCCTTAAGCAAAAACCGATGGTGTACAATACTGCTAGGCGAGGACAGGACTCGAAGAGGTTGTTTTTTAATAACAAAAAAAACACTTAATACTCTCTGGCCATCACAGAGAAGAAGAGTCGGGTAGATGGGCAACCGAAGATAGTGGGTAGGGCTGTCAACTTTATAATGGACCATACCAATAATGAGAATAAAACTTACATTCTCCCACTTGGTCCATTAAACCCAATACCACATATAACAAACACTCAACTCTCTGGCCATCACAAAGAAGAAGAGTCGTGTAGATGGACAACCGAAGATAGTGGGTAGGGCTGTCAACTTTATAATGGACCATACCAATAATGAGAATAAAACTTACACATAACTACTATATGAATTTAGTGGCAGTTATGACAATTACGACAGTTATGATACCTGATAGTTGTCAGTTATCTAGTTAATCTAGTTACTGTTCCAGCCAAGCATGTGAATATTGTACCACCTCATATAGTACCAACCGATACCAAACGAGAGGTTTTTGTATTGGACTTTGGTACTAACCAGTACTAGCTATCTATAAAAGGAATGACTTTATAAAGTTGTCTACAATTTATTTTGATAAATAATAAAGATAAAATTAAGAATGTATTAAACAAACTTTTTTGTAATTATAGATTACATAACTAAAGATATCAATTTAACATAGTTTAAGATATTTAATAAATATTCTTTAAAAATATATATTTCTTATTGACAAAATATATAATTTTTTTGGTGCATACATGTAAAAATTACTGTAGTAACTTTTGAAATATGTAAAGATAACATTTGGAATTAAATTCACTTATTATAAATGCATATTTTTTTTAACTTTGTATTATTCTTAGTTTTATATCTATATGAGAGTGAAACGATCCTTTTTTATCTTAATTGTTGAGGTTTTTGTTTATACGAGAAATATGAGAAACAATAATATTAATATTAATAAAATTAAAATTAAAATATTTATTATGTCAAGTTTATATTATTGTGATGAAATAAAGTAAAAAATTATATAATAAAACATAGAGGGACTATTTCACAATGTTATAACTTTGAACATTATTTTGTAATTTTTAAAAATTATTAATTTACTTGAGGGTTGATGGAGTAGCAAACAACTCGGGACCAACACAAGTGTGTGTTAGACCTAGTTGGTTGTTGTGCTTTGAATTTTGAAGGTTTTTTAATATAAAAGAATGAATGAGGAATATTATGAACTTGGAGAACAATATAGAGCCAAATTAGAGTTTCTTGAGATAAGAACAGAGTAGCTTTGGAGAGGGAAAAAAAGGGATTTCATCAAGATTGAAGTAAAGAACATTAAGATTTCAAGATCCAAATGAGTAATTTCTTTTTTCTTATTTTCTTTTTTATTGTTATCGGGTTTCTTGTTTTTAGCATAAACTAAATTGGGATAAACCAAGATTGGATTAACCTTGTAACCATTTGTTTGGATCGATTCTTTGGTTTAATAAAAGATCTAAGTTTACTTATAAATTATTTATGATTACTTCCTATATTTCAATCGAAACATTTTAGAGGTTTTTTTTTCAATTTTAGATTATATATATAAGAGAAATCATATGTATAAATGGATCGTGACATGAATAATAAGAGTTATATCAAATATTAAAGACAGGGCCATATAAATCTTTTGGGTTAGAGTCACATCTATTATAAGAATTAACAAAAAGGAGTTATTGCATTCTTAGGAGGTTTGATTAGAAAGAGATTTCAATAAATCAACTTAAGGATATGGGTTATATTTATTAAGAATGGATATAAATCTAATATTACAATTTCTATTAGTCTAAGAAACTAGGGTTAATCATAAGATCAATTTATACAGAAAAATTTCTAGAAGGATTTCATCATCTTTTGTATTTTTTTCATTCTTATTAATTTTGATTAGCTATTTTTGTTTCATTAAAACTTTCATTTAAATCAATCATTCACTTGTTATATTAGATAATAGAAAGACAACTAGTACCGATGCTTATAGTCCTTTTGTGACTACAACTCTTATTCACTAGACTATTCTATAAAAATGATAGTATGGTTGCTTAATGATTTTTAGTATAGTTGAAAAACACACACAATTAATAGTCGTATTCAACAAAGAAAGAGAAATATGGAAATGTTGAAAGGTGCCAAATTTGTCAAGATTATAAAGGACATACTTCAAACGCTAGTTAGTTGGGAGGATTTATCGATGGACTTCATGTTAGGACTTCCAAGAACACAAAGAGGTATGGATTCTATCTTTGTGGTTGTGGATAATAAAATGACACATTTGTTATCCCTTGTAAGAAGACGGCAAATGCTACAGTAGTTGCCAAGATATTATTTAGAGAAGTGGTGTGACTTTATGGTATTTCTAAACCCATTACTTCTTATGATGGCACCAAGTTTTCGAGTCACTTTTGGAGGACCTTATAGGGGTTTATTTGATTCTTCTCAAGTATGGTAGTATTACACACCCACAAACTGATGGTATATGGAGATAGTGAATAGGACTTTAGGTAATTTGGTAAGATGCATATGCCTTGACAAACCAAAAAGTTAGGATTTCTTGATTTCATAAGCCGAATTTGTTTACAACAATATAGTCCATAGTGTTATTGGTCAATCGCCATTTTTCTGTGGTTTATGCCAATGTACCTAATCATGCTTTTGATCTTTTTAAGTTGCCTAAATCTTCTAATATTTCTCTTAGTGCATGAAAATTATTGAAGAGGCACAAGAGATTCAAGTAGATGTGAAAAAGAAGATTAATAAAGCTAATGAGAAGTACAAGGCTAAGGTTGATCCATATATGAGAGCTCAAATGTTTAATGTTGGAGATGAAGTTATGGTTTTCTTGAGCAAGAACCGAACTATTGGAGGTTATCAGAAACTACAACAAAAGAAGTATAGTCCATTTATAATTAAAAGGAAAATCAATGGCAATGCCTATTTTATCGAACTACCTTTATGGCTAGACAATATCCCTCCAGCCTTCAATGTTACTGATTTTTTGCTTACTTTCATGATACAGAGCTTGGATATGTTGATAATAACTTGAGGTCGAGTTCTTTGACAAGTGAGCTTGAATGATGAGGCATTTGAATTCTTGGACAGTATAAGATATTCACTATAACATGATCTTGCCTTATCCAATATTCCTTTTCACATTTCATTCTCTTTGGGCGAAATAATATATTGACTAGCACGCTATCATATCTTATCTAGCATTTTTCTTTTGATTTCTCTTTAAGTGGGCAGAATAGAATATTGACTAGCATGTGATCGCATCTTATCCAACATCCTTCTCTGCGAGATTTTTGAATAATTTCTTATTTTATTTTATTTGTTTCTATTTTCGAACTTTACTCAATCTCTTTGATTTCTTTCCTATTTTTTTTGAAGTCTTCCTAAGATAAATTAGAATTTCCTATTTTTTTTAGAAGTCTTTCTAAGATGTATTAGAGTTTCCTATTTTGTTTGGAATTCTTCCTAAAATAAATTAAGGTTTATGTAAACCTATTTAAATAATTATTGAGAGAGATTAACATAACTCTTTATCAATAAAATTGCTTTTCTCTCTTAGAATTTTTATCTTACAATTCTTGGATCATAATTTTTTTTGTTTATCTTTTCTGCTATGTCATCTAATGAAACATGCTAGTCATCACATAATTTATTGTTAAAAATGTTGTTTGAAAATAAATATAGTATATATAATAATCTTAATGATATAATTAAATATAACGAATTTAGTGCATAATTTATATATATCTATACTTTGTATTATAACTTTAAAAACATAACTATGTGAATTGGCATTCTAAATTTTAAAATCTTAATAATACTTAAAATTAATTATTTTGATTAAATTATTATTAGTAGTCTCAATATGAAAAGATTGTGTTAACATAAAGTGATGACTAAATTTCAATTTATAAATAAAATTAATCATTAAATTAATAATAATAAAATATAATAATTATCAATAAATATTGTATAAGGCATAAAAATAATTCAATTCAATTTATTTATTTATAAAAATAATTTATTTTTAAATTTTATTTAACATATAATTATTATCAGCAATAAAATATAACTACATTGACATTAAAAATTAAATAAGCTTTATTTTTATTTAAAAATAACCAAAAAGTAAAAGTAAGAAGTAAAAATTAAAAATTACTATAAAAAATAGAAGTATAGCTAAATAGCCCTTAAACATTTAAGGATTAGATTGTTAAGATAGGAGTCACTAATTATGTGTCACTACCTTATCGCCTTGCCAAATTTGGAACAAAAATCGATAGAATGCCATAATATTTTATGATGTAGTTCGTCTCACGTTTAAATTGGTAAGAAATATTAAGAAAACAAATTTCTATATTGCCAAGAGAACTTACCTTTTCTTATGATATTGCAATATTATTATGATGTTATTGAATTAGAATATTTCCACTACAATATATTTGCTATTTTTGTTTCATTTTAAAATTCATAGTTAATAATAAGTATTTTGCTACAATTTTTTAAAACCTTAGCTAAAATTAAAATCTACCCAAAATAAAAAAGATAGCTAGATGACAAATAATCCGTCCAATGTCTATACTTGCATGTACTCCGATTCAGATTTCCCTTGTAAGCCTCCCGATACACCCTTGTAAGCCTTGCACTTCAGATTCGCTTCAATCGGGTCTAAGAACATGCGTATGCTATGAGAGAACCAGATGACATCTTCCTGGAAACAAATCCATTATTATTATCACCGATGCCCTATTATGCTAACGTCCTCCCTGGCTTTCATCAGCCCATCTTATATAACACTGACCTTCTTCTTCATCTGTGCAGACAGAAGATAGGTCGTCACTGGTCCTTTCACTTGCTGACACAAAGTGATGTGAGCAGGAGTAAGGATTACCATGGAGATGGCATGCGTGATGGGGGTGAGCTTGTCATTCTAGTTGGACCTATGTCCAAAGCTCGGACCGAGAGACTCAAGGAGGCTTTTTATGCGCATGTGGGCCAATTTGTGGAGAGAATGACGAGCTCCAAGCCTATTGGAGGAGAGTTTAATGGAATTGAGCCCAAACTAATCCATTTAACTTAAATCCTTGTATTTGATACACTTGAAGCTTGAAGACAAGAAGATTTGGGCTATTTTAATGCTTCATCACTTAGGCCCAAGAGTATATGGATCCAGTAGTGGCATATCACTTCAGACTTATTTATTTAGTTTTTGGACTTTTTTTATTTATTTTGGGCTTCTATATATTTTAGCTCAACCTTTTATTATTTAACCTAGGTATAAATATGTGTCTTTAGGTCAAAATTTTGAAACTTTTAGATCAGAATTGCTAGAGTGTCGTTGGCTTCAATATGGAGAAACATTATTCTCTTGTTCTTGTTACCTTTCGAACCATCTTTCACTTATCAATTGCTTTCCCAATTATGGCGCGTCGATTGTTCATTTCTCTTAGTTTTATTTTGATCATCGAGATTGTTTGGAACAAGTTTACAAGAGGTGTCGTAGGAATCAAACCTTGCGTATCCTTATTTTCTTGATTGTTGAATTCAAAATTTCCATCCTTCTTAATTCCTCAAGGTCGAAAACACACTAAAACAAAACACCCATCAAAAACATCATCAAATCGACATCAATCCTTCCGTGGTGCACGTTACTTACTATGAAGATGGACCATCACAGTTTCTACCTCCAACTGAATCACCACCTCCCCCTCCAGGGACTACAGTTGCAGATGACGCATCACATGCTGCTCCTTATACTACACCATCCACCATTCCTCCATCATCCATTACCCCTATAGCGGATGAAGGAGATGGCCATCAGTCTAGAGCTGAGAGACCTAATGGAAGAACATACATAACAATTGTCAATAATCTGTAAGTGAAATTACATAAAACACTTTATATTTATAATTAAGTTATAGGTTTAAATTTTTGCAAATGTTATAATATTATTTGTTCCTATATTAGGTTGATTCCATCTAGACTGTATTCCAGAAATATGACATCTAAATTTAAGGAAATGATAGATCCTGAGGGTTATGTATGGAAGAATATCTCTCAAGCCACAAAGGCATTTTACTTTTAGGATTTGAAGGTACAATAAAAAATTATTTTATAAATTTATTTATTTGCATACATTAATTAGATAAATAGTATTACATTATAAGTTATCAATTTTTCTGTTTATCTCAGAAAAAAATTTTCTGAGATTCTGATTTCGATGCAGTCATACATAATGCATAGGAGAGGTAAGCTCGTACATGTTATCGCGACTTTATTGATGCGATACAAAAGGCTGATGTACGACATCCTAACTTCTAAAACCCATATCTTTTGACTCAAAACTCCAAATTTCACAAACTTGGTATCACTAGAACGCTAAAAGAAATCTCTATAACTTCCATGAAGAACAAAAAAACCATTTCAGTCTCTAAAAGGGTCAAAAGTCCACGACAAAGTGGTTGTTCGACAATTTCATCCTAAACAGCATTAGAGCTTTTAAAAATCATATCTTTCTACTCCATTGTCCAAAAATTTCATACTTTATATCAACAGAATGATAAAAAGACAATCTACAACTTTCATGAAGACCCTAAGAACAATTTCTACCTCTATAAGGGTCAAAATTCCTATCAAAGTGGTTGTCCCGAAAGTTCACCCTAAACAATATCCAAACTTCAAATGATCATAACTTCCAGCCCCGATATCGAAAAATGTCATACTTTATAGTGTTGGAAAGATGGAAAGATAAGCTACAACTTTTATGAAGACAATTTTAGCTAATTCTACCTATATCAACCTAGAAAATTATGCAAGTTCAGATCAAAATTTCAACTCTCTCATACTATTCATTCCCAAAATTTTCAGACTTCAAAGTTTCAAAAACAAAAACAAAATTTCAAATTTTTCATCATAAATTTCATATTATCCTTAAACATACAATTTTACTCAAAAATCTCATAATCATCGAAAACCAAAATTAATTATTCACTCTTCATTAACTTACTACATTCACTACCTTAATCTTGTATATCATTTCAATTTCAAGAATTTTCTTTTTCTTTGCACATGAATAAATCACCACTAATTCTTCATTTAATTTCATTTAATAATTCTAACTTCCAAGAAAAGTTCGGGGTCCAACACCAAGAATTAATACAAAGACTAGGAATCGTATTCCTTTTTCTTTTCGTTAACACCACCACCTTAGGCGGTCATTATGAGGTTTACCAATTATTAGAATAAGAAATGTTACAATAAGTGGATCACTAGCAATATGGTTATGAAAAGACCATAATCTTAGATATTAATAGGTTTTTGAGATTTATAATGTGTTCTAAAATTTACATTAGGTTCATTTGTTAACTTTATAAGGAGATTATTACCTAGAGGTGGTAAAAGAGTCATATATCAACATTAAGGAGAAAGTAACAAAATCCTTATGCATATACTTCTATATTTGAGGCATTAAGGTATTGATTACAAAGGAAACGATTAAGGAACATCTCAAGCTACCATCAGATGATAGGAGGTTGAGCTTTCAAAGTAAGATGCTATTAAGATATGATGAGTAGAACCAGAGAGATGCATTGTATAAATTTGGATTTAGGATCACCTATTCTACTAAACATATGCACTTCTTATGTAAGCACCTATATAACCATAACTAGTGCCTTATACACTAAACCATAATGTATTACTTCAGTCTAGTGGATTGAACCAAGTTTGAACCATAGATTCATACCTTATTAATTTGATTCTGAAAGGTTTAGGTAAGGCTCCACCAATCCCATTTTCATCAATAATATTGCAACCCATTAGAAATGTGGTTTGACATATGTCACAAGATAAAAATTTTATGTTCTTAATGTTAATTAGTTAGTTGTTAGAAAGGTAAGGGTTAACCTCTCTAAAGTCGAGGTTGTGAAGACAAGTTAGAGAGGTAAATTACAACAATGATGAATGGATATGGTTATTTAGTTATATTTAGGAGAACAATAAGTGGATTAACCCACACAAGCTTTAAGTTGATTTTTATTTCAACATAAATAATCAACCTTATATAATAACTAATATTATGTTCATGTGAACCTAAAACTATAAGGTTTTTCTTTATTGATTTCTCTTCATTTGCTTAATTGTCTTAATTGTTTAGTATAGAAATTTAATTATTTTTATTAATTATTATTTTAATAGTTTTATCATTAAGGTAGGATTAATAGAATTAGTTCTACTATCCATGTGGGATCAATACACTAAAGTACTCCAGTTTTATAAACTTACTACAATTAATCTTAAACACTTGCAAATAGATTATATATTAGTTAACTTAGCAGAGGTATGGGTCAACCTACCAGAAAGTAGTTGACCATAGCTTTAGATGGTACAAATTTAATGTCTAACAGATCCTACCAATTCAATTTAATATATCAATTCTAGGTTATTAAAATCGCCAAGGGCAGTAATTGTCTAAATATTGATATTTGATTGAATTATTTTTTGAAAAATTGTCTTGTTAGTCAAGCTCTGTTCTATCAATATAGGTTTTTTTCTATTTTATATTTTATTAATCAAAATCCATCAACTTCATTCTTTTTGATACTTTAGTTTACACTAGTTAGTAGCTATATGTATTGTTTTAATCCATACCACTTCCTAGAAGGATCAACTTCTACTTACCATAATATAGCTTATCAATTATATGTACACTTGCCTTAGTTATGGGTAACAAATTAGTATTAAAAAATTTATAAAGTTAAAATGCACATCAGTAATTCATGGATTTTAAGATTTTTAAAATAGATGTGAAAAGTGTATTATTGAAGGGATTTATTCAAGAAGACGTTTTTGTTGATGAACCTCCTGATTTTGAATTACATATTGGTATCTAGGATATTTAAAGCTTTATATGGCAGGAAACATGCTCTTAAAGCTTTGTATGAAAGATTTAAGTGAAATTATTTTAGAAAAATTAATTTTAAAAGGTTGATAGAACTCTTTACCATAAAAGTATGTTAATCTTATTGTTTAAAATTTTTTGACCTTATTTTTGGTACTACTAATGAAAGGTTATATAAGGAATCTTTTAAGAGTATGGGTAAAAAAATTGAGATGAGCATGATGAGAAAACTCAACTTCTTTATTAGACTTTAAATTAAGAAAATGAAGGAGGTAATCTTCATCAATTAAGTAAAGATGATGAGAGCAAACCTAATAATGTACAGTTTTACCCAAGTATGATATATAGTTTACATTACCTTACCATAATTAGGCCTAATTTCATGTCTAGTGTTTTTTAATTAAATATCGTATTGGAAGTTGAAAACTGGAATATCAAGCTTGAGTTTGTTTAGACATTATATCAATTTGTTGGCATATTCACTAAACTACTAAGTGAGGATATGTTTTACATAATCAGGATGGAGTTAAACATGATTGAAGCATATTCAATGTGAATATGTATATTTTAACTATACGTAAAATTAATGTATTTATTAGGCCAACATAACATGTTTGTATTTTAATTATAATTTTCTAACCATTGTTTGACTAGATGCGTCTTTAGGTCGGCACAAATGTTCTTGATTTCCCTTTCTAAAATGCTTAAGTTCCCATAAATTTGGATAATAGTCACTAAACCCTTTTCTAACTAGACATAATATCTATATAAACCAAAGTATATTTGCTAATAAATACACACAAGACTAAGTTAGAAATCATACAGCAACTATATAGGAATCTAAAAAACAATGGAATGAGAGATTTCAATTCTTTGTTTTAAGGTCCTCCGAGAGACAAATGGTTGATGAAGATAGCAAAGATAATTTAGGCATGTAGGTATTTTAAGAATTCTCAATTAAGTTTAGTAAATACAAATTTACTATTTACCTATTATATTATGAAATTGTATAACTATCCCAATCACTATAATATCTATTGAAATTATCAGAAATAATCACTAATTGCCGATTAATCAAATTTTTATAGAAAATATTTGTGGGAGTTTGCGGCAAGAATCAAGTCTCATGCTCTCACGTTTTTTACTTATAAATTTATGCGTCCACTTTTTGTCTTCGAATTTGTTCTCACTGGGTGAATTAACCCACTGTTGATTTTAATTAACTGGAGACAAACTGGTCATAAACAATATTTTTATATCTCTATCTTTCAACTTCAACCAGATAATAAATTGTAAAAAAAGAATAAAGATAGATATATCCAGGAATATGTGTGTAGGCAGATAAATGAGGCCCCAAATATGTAAGTAATGGAGAGTTAAGTTATATATGTATATATATAAATAAGTTATGTAGAGATGAAATGAACCAAAACAAAAACCACCTTATTCCCAGTAGGAAAATATAAAAGCAACATTACTTCAAACTGCATAAATAAATAAAAAAAAGTAATTAAAAGCTATAAAAAGAAAAGGTACTGCCAACAACAACCTATATCACTTGGCTCTATGCGCGCCTCGTCCATTAAAGATAACACTTTATTTTGCCCCTTTTTTCTTTTTTAGATTCCGAGCTACTTTACTGTAAATGTAATAATAAAACATACTGAAAGTCAATAATGGAAGACATAAACATTGTACTCCACCACAGCATCTCCAGTTTTAGAATCAAAAACATGGGTTCTTGCCTGAGCATAGCCATTGGCGAACCGAAACACACCGCTGCCTCCAACTATGGGCATCTCTCTCACGGTGGAGAGCACGCTGTTACGACCCAACACGCTAAGTGTGCTGCCATTATACTTCCCTTCCACGAAAGCAAAGTTCAAAACCATTAACAGACCAATTTCATTGAGTGAAGCAGATGCATACATACCCTGCGCCCTGCCTACAAGTTTAGTACTCATTTCAGGGCCAGCAGTGAGAGGATCGTCAATCATGGCTACCATACCAAACCCAGTTAGGGACGTGTTTGTCATGGCTGCACTGGCAACTTGGACCGCCGTCGGGTTTCTTCCGCTGACGATGTCGTGGAAGTAGAAGTGAAGGTGGCTTAACTTTTGTCTCCGCAGGCCTAGTTTTGTCGGAGAAATGTGTTTTGAGAAGGTGTAAGACTCGGCCTTTGAAATGTTATGTAATAGCATCAAGATTGTGAAGATGATTAGGAAGGTTGAAGGAAGGCTACGGAGAATTTTGGCCATACTAATTAATTGGAAGTTTGTGAAGATAAGGAGGATATAGTAATTGGAAGTTTGTGAAGATAAGGAGGACATAGTTTCTGTGTCTAGGGTTTCAATAATTGTGGAGTTATATAGAGTGTCCAACCTTTAGGCCATTATTTGTTTGTTTCACATTGGTTCTTTTTCTTTTTGTATCGGGATAATGTATTACATGTTCTTAATAAGTTGACAGTTCAAAATATTGAACTTGGACGATATCATATACATAAAAAGTTTCCAATTTCACATCACTTCACCCTTATTTGTATCGTACGATGTATTTGTATTTTGTCTATAGGGATAATTACGGTTTCAACTCAAGTGAAATAAACTGTAAAAGTTAGTAAATAAAATCATTCAAAATTTTCACCAACAGTTTTGAATTTTTGAGGTAGTGCACGATGACTCTACAAACCATTTTGTACAAGATCCTTCCCTGGCATGAATGCCGGTTAATGTTTTATATTTAATTTTTTATAATTACTCAGTTGGTTGTAATTTTAGCAATATAATTATTTAAAAGCATTATATATATATATGTGTGTGTGTATTGCAAATAAATTTATATTATAATCATAATTATAAGATTCATATTTCATCAATGTATTATCCCTAAATTTTTTAATCACTATTGCATTAATATTAGACACTAATAAAGTGTGAAAATACTGGTATATTTTATTTTCTATAAATTAAAAGAATTCATTGATTAAGTCATAAATGGCATCAAAAGGAGGATTTACAAGGTTGTTTCAACCAAGTTTAGTAAGAATAAATCAATTTTCTATCTACTATCGGTAAGAGCAACTAGAATCAGAAACTCACAAATCAAAGATTCCATCTTCTTTTAAGAAAAAAGCGTATCTTTTGAGCTACTTGGTGAGTTACCATTATTTCTCTAATCTAGTAATATATCCCTATTCAGAAGAACTCGACGTCGTCGTCACAATAATCCATCGACACTCCTACAAATGTGGTTCCCTTAAGACTTCTTAATCATTGACACATCTTTCACGTACTATATTCCCTCTTTATTGGATTTATCCTTACTTTTGTTTGAACGCTCTTTTATAAGGCTCATTGCACCCAACAAAACATAATTATTGAGGTTAACTTTTTCCATCGAGTAATCCTCTCCTTCTCCTTATCCTTCGCAGTCATGAAATTCATTTGTTCCTTACCCACATTTTGGTTTGGGCATTAACGAGCAAATAAGGCCCTTCACAAATGACACAAGCAATATCTCCTTTTTCTATTTATTTGACTTATATTAAGAGGATTTACATACCATCTCCTTGCCTTTCTCCAACCCATTTCGTGTCCCACCATTATTTTTACCCTCACTCCTAGTTCAAATTGATGATGGCATTTATAGATCCACCAAGGCATCTGCAGCCACTATCGTGCTTAGGAGGCTTTTCACATTCTACCTCTAAAGATCCATTTGTGTCTGCAGCCACTATTACGCTTAGGAGGCTTTTCACGTTCTGCCTCCGAAGATCCATTTGTGCATAACATTGCAAGCTGCTTATGAAATTAAACAATTGGTCTTGCTCAAACATGTTCTACACATCCAACATCAAATATGTGAATTTACTCACGTACTTCTGTATTGAGCCATATTGCTTTAAACTTTTCAAAGCTTCTCTTACAAGCCATGAAATGTTAGCTCTTTCTTCATTTTCTTCAAAGTTTCAATGAGGGATTTACCCGTAATAATGTCGTTGGAGGTTATCATTTAATTATCTAAGAAACATTTTTCTTAATTTTAAGGAGTCTAATTAATTAATTTCAATATAATTGAAACTAATTAATTATAATTTTAGAAGTCATTTTTCTAAAATTAATTAAGAATCAATATAATTATTAATCTTAATCAAATTAAGAAAAAAATTACCTTTGGAATTGATTTTTGAATTTTAAACAATTTTAAATTTATGTTTAGAATTTAATTAAAATAAGAATACATTATTACTTATTTAAATTATTCATTTTTAAGTTTAAGTCATACTTAAACTTATAACCAAACAAATTCAATCTTAAACCTATTGTCGAACACCCCTCTTCTTCAACTTATTCTCAAACCCTAATTTCATCAGAAGAACCCTAACCTCCAAGGATGCTATTGTCAACTGTCGCGTTCTTCCAATCAGCCACATGTTGCTGGCTCTTGCTCGACGCCACTGCCCAAGGTGTCTCCTCCAACTCTAAGACCCAGACAACCTAAGCTTTTAGATGGATCGCATGGGTCAACTCTCATTTTGCGAGGGCGAGCCAATAGAGAGCCACATCAATCCCAACCTTGCTCTAATACCAACGCTAGATAAGGAAACAACCACTTGCTCTAATACCATAAAGAAGTTAAGAAAGAAAAAAAAAAGACTTTTAGTTGAAAAAATATGATTCATTCATATTAATCTTATATAATATATATTGGTCTTAGTGGTTTTATAACCATGACAATCACTCATATATAATCTAAACTTTCTATAGACTAGTCACAAACTAAAATTTAAAGGGAATAATGTGAAGTGGACTCAAATTTTCCATCCTCAAAAATAAGGCGGATTAAACATTATAGCCTCAAAGCTGACGAACCAGGCCTACTCACTAAAAAGGTATGGAGGCTGATTCAAGACAAACAATCCCTATAGGCTAGGCGAGTTAATGATTTTTACATCAAAGGAAAATTCCTTTGAAATTTCAAAATTCCTAAAAATACCTCGGCATTGATAAAATTCATTAGTAAAATGAGGGGACCTTTTAAAAGTGCAATGTGAATCTCAGGTTAGGAATGGGAGTTCCTTCAACTTTTGGTTTAATACTTGGTCTCCATATGGCACCGTCTATCACCAACCTGAAGTAAAGACCTTCAAAAGCATTATAAAGTAGGATGTTAAAGGAGACTATGGACTAAGTAGCCTAAAGCAATGCTCAAATTATGATTTCTCTCCGAGTGTGGTTCGAGTCCTATCTAATCTTAACTTGGGAAGACATGAAGATAAAATCAAATGGAAGATGGAGGCATCGGGCACTTTTTAAATTGCTCAGCTAAGCTACTATACACCCAAGAACAACCTCAGGTTGAATGGCATCAGGTATTATGGTGCAAGAAGTACAATTCTAAGCATTCACATACATTATGGAAAGCTTTCAAACTAAAGCTATCCACTTTAGGTAGATTTTTCCATATCCCCCAATCGATGTACACTTTGTACGAAGGAAGGTGAATGATAAATTTGTAAATGATAAATTTGTAAATGATATTAATTGTTTCCTACATGGAGGAAAGCATAGTTGCTTTTACTTCTCATTCCAAAACCCCACTACACGGGGTCAACGGTTGTAATTTTATTCAAAAGAGAAAAAATTATGAGTGTCCTTTTGAAAACTGAAATCTTTTTCTTTGAAAGTAATAATGCTATGAAACTTGGGTACATTGACCACCGAAGAGTGATATAGACTATTCTTAGTGGAATTTAGGTAAACACATCTAGAAAAGATTTGGAAAGTCTTATTACTTAAGGAACCGACACCGAGAAAACTGTACTTGAGTTTTTTTATGTGGAAAGAAAGCCACTTGAGTAATTTGTTTCAATTGGCTTGTGAAGGAACTTACGAATGAACTAACTCAAAATATACTTTTTTTAAAAAAATGAAAAACAACTATAATTTAGAAGCTGGTAGGAAATCATCTTGAAGTAACTATATGTTGACTAATTGGCTGATCTTCTACACGTTTCATTGCAGTACATGCCTGATCCCTGCTTGTCAGAGCAACTCTTATTTCCACTAGAATTTGCTTTAATTACTAATTAAAAAAGAAAATGATTGGTAATGCATTATTTGAAGTCAAATTTAATATAATTAGTCATAAATAATTACCATTATTTTATCATATAATTGAATTTTTCAAAAAAGTTGCGTAGACTCCCGTTAACGAGCTCATCCAACCCCAACGTATCTGACACTCTGGTGGTTCGGCCATTAAAAGTTAAAGACTTGAGGCCCGCTTTCCCAAGGAGGTAGGTCATCTTCCATTTTACACTGTCGGTTACTTTATGACTTCTCATTGTCGATCTCTGTCGAAATTTTATTATAATTTGACTCGTTCCAATTTTTGAAAAAACAATGTGTCTATTAACTATTTCTCTCAAGTTCCTATGATATTATTCCAATTAATTAATCAACCATGGTCGTTAAATAAACATTTTCTTAAATTTTTGGAAGAAATCAAATAAAACTTCATTGGTATTTTAAGATCGGCGATACATATCTCCTCCTAATCATATCTGCTGATACTTATATCATGTACTATGAGTTTGATCTAATAATTACCTCAGTATTTTGAACTCACATTGTATTGAAAAAAAAATTATTTCTTTTAATTCTTAAATCAATATAAGCTTCTTTTCTATAAAAAAAAAAGCTCCTTAAATTCAACTGAAATATAAAAAACTAATTAAAATATAATTAAAGTGTTTGAAGAAATATTCTATTATATGCTTAAATTTATAAATTATGATCCGCCAAATACAATCAAATGATAATTTTTCCGTAGACAAAATATAATAATAATCATCCTTAACTAATTAATTTGACGTCTGGACTCTGACCTCACACATTTTCTCCATCAACCCAAAAGCTGAATTTATTGACTGGACTTATATTAGAAGACTAAGGCTCACTACTCTTATGAGGTTAGGCTGGCGAAAATGTCAATAGGATGGCCATATCACGATTCATAGCATTTACATTGAATGTCCTCTCATCAAATTGATTGCCTGTGGCCACCGTCAAGTTTTTAATAATAATTTTTTAAAAATTATTAATATATAACTGATATATGGATTTACGGTCTCCAATTTCACACTAGTTATTTTTTACTGGTTGCTTTAATTTTGTTTATTTATGAGAACTTATGTTCGTCTATTTATTTATTTATACTGAATAATATCTCAATAAAATTCAACACATCAAACTAGACAGAATTGGTCACTTGATTTGATATCTTTCAAAACATATATCAATGATATTATCTATTTGAAGCAAAGAAAAAAATAGAGTGCCAAATTTAATATCCTATATTAAAATTTTAAAAATAAAGAGTAAACTTCTATAATAAAAGCTATCATACTCAAAATTCATTTTTTATTTTTAAAGTAATCCTAAAATATTAAAAAAAAACAACAATGATCCACTTTTTACCAAATAGGATATAGAGTAACAACAATAGGACATTATATAAATATTGAAACCAAATTTCATCAATAATTTACAAAATTAAATTTATAAATATAAAACCGCTCAAACTCGTAAATAAAAATGCTAATTATAACTTAATAAATGAAAGAAATATAAATTGCAATTGAAGAAGAAAATAAGGTATAAAAACTATCAAGTATGATATATATGAAATGAAAGAGAGAAAGTTTACCAAATAAACCTCAATTCGAATTGAAATTATACCTAAAATTACAATTGACAAATATCATATATAATCAAACTGACAATTTTAAATTTAGCTGGATTAAACTGCAATTGAAATAAGAAATAAAAGAACGATAAATTATACCCCAAAACTTAATCTAATTTTCAATTCAAAAATAGAAAATTCAACTCAAATTGAAGATTTTATTATACTCATAATCAAATTGCAAATTTTTACTTAGTCTTTAGATTAAAAGAGCTATTGAGAAAATATAAAATATAAAGTAAGAAAATTAAAAAAATGAGACTTGAGAGAATAAATGAGATGCGTGTCTTACCTAGATGGGAATTGTAACATCCCACCCCCGACGGGAAGGGTAATATAGTAAATTGGCTAGGGGTGAGAGTGATTAGGACTAATTGGAAATTTTCCTACATACTGTATTTGTGAATAGTGAATTTTTGTGCATGAAAAGTAACTGTGCATGCATTCATGATTATTTCCCGGTAATTGGGCCTAAATGGAATTTTATTGTGAATAATGTGGAAATTGTGTTTGAAAAATTTATTGGAGTGAATTTTTGTGTGTTTTACATTTTAAGGGAATTTTAGAAATTTTCTGGACTTTTCCGAAGAAAATTTCCGGACCGAAAAAATCGCCAAGTGGCGAACCAACTGATTTTCGGTACCGAAAATTTCTGTCAAATGATACTGAAATATTGGGTACATTATTTGGGAATTATAATTGGGACCCTTGGAAATGGATTGAAGATCTAATGTTATTTGGATTATTTTATCAAAGGCTATTATATTATTTTGTCTTCTTCTTAAGTGACAAGAAGCATTTAATGCTTGTCTTATGTGGCTTTATTCTCGACTCTTCTATGTTTGAAGAGTGAAAGTTGAATTGGTGAGTTATTTTGCTTTTTCTCATCCGAACATATGCTTCTCCTTCCTTCTCATCGATTTTTCTTCACTTGTTTCACTTGGTTGCTACTCTCTTCACCTCCCTTAAGTATTCTTCTTCCTTACATGCATCCAAGATACCTTCTTACCTTGATGATAACCATGCATGGGATGGAGAAGAAGTAGGGTAGTTGGAGAATTTAAGAGAATTGAAGAGTTGGAAGCTTTGATTAGGTAAGTGTATGGTTTAAGCTTTACTTATGTATTTCATGAATGAATTAGTAGTTAGTTGCATTGATTGGAAGT
>JANITX010000004.1:47261095-47281267 GCA_027564395.1 Erythroxylum ulei
GATTTATTACTTGACTTTTCAAACTACTATCGAGTATATCGAGTGTATGGTTATTACTGTCAATGTTGATTTTTTTTTAAAGCGGCCCCAGATTGTTTACCGATGTCCGCGCATATGATAGAAATTGTTTAGACTGAGTTTTGACTGTGTTCGAATGCTCTAGCATGCCACACTTGCGGGTCACGGACTCGGATATCACCTACGATGTCGGGTTTGGGTTCTGCGAGAGTGAGGTGCTACATAGAGACTACGTTGAGGCGATTGGAGGAAAATGAGAGTGACGTGAAACCGACTGGAGGGGAGCGGAGAGACGAGGGAGAGGGAGACTAACACTAAGGACGTAGTGGAGAAAGGGAAAAACATGAGTTTTAGTGTTATTAAGGTAACATTTTTTTGCGTTTTATTTCTCATGTTTTTTTGGTTTTTGCAAAATTAAGTGATATGTGGCTAATATTTCAAATAATCACTGGTACTAATCCTAAAGGCTAATATAGGTTGATGCCACAAACCAATACAGCACTGCTAAATTTCGGACTGTTTTTCGGTCAATATGATATAGGTATTCGTACCTATACAGCACTGATATAGGTATTCGTAACTCCACACTCTCGCTCTCTCCTCCGCTGTCTGTAAACAAAACATTACGTAATTAGTTTGTTTTTCATTTTATTTCCTTTTTGTAGTTGTTTAAGAATGAAAATGGTTTAATTAAGGGCGTCGCTTCCAAGGCAAGTTAAAAATGAGAACGCCTTTCATTATCCATTTTCCATGACCAACAGAAAATAACATAATTTACGTTTTGTTCTTTCTAGGTCTCTGACTAATGACTGGTTATCATTGTGTTCTTCTTCCACACCTACACTCCTTTTTTTTTTTTTGAGAAAGACGCCCACACTTCCTTTTACCAGATCTGACCTCACCAATTCTTTGTATATAATATTTGCTGTTTGCTTGCTTCTCTCTCTTCGAGGAAGATCACCCCTTGCATGCTCACGCTTGCTTTCTGTTCCAGATGCCTTTTTGATTCAAGTACTGTTGATTTCTGCTCTTAAGTTCACTGCATTGTTGATTCATTTGCTGTACCCAGTTTCGTTTATTATTCTTTTTTCCTGATAGTCTGAAGCTTTTGGATGATGTCGTCCAAACAAGGATCCAAGAAATCCAAAAGGTTGGGCTCCGCAAGCTCTAAAGCTGCTAATTCACCCTCCTCTTCCACTACGTCGTCGTCCAAGCAGTTTCCTGAAACTTCAGTAGATGGCCAGAGTTCTCCTGCGTCCTCCGCACCAAGTAAACCGCAGTACATTTACTCCGAGAGTGTGGCTTTAGATGTCGAGAGATCCAAAGAGAACGTAACCGTCACTGTGCGCTTTCGGCCTTTGAGGTCTGCTTCTTTTTTGTTTCTGTTGTATTTTCTTCTCTTTTCTTTTATTTTTGGTGTAGAAACAATTTTATTAATTTGTGATTGTGTATTTGTTTTGAATGATTTAGTCCGAGAGAGATTCGTCAAGGAGAGGAAATTGCTTGGTATGCAGATGGGGAAACTATTGTTCGAAATGAACATAATCCTTCGATTGCCTATGCTTATGGTGAATTTCTCTCCGTTCTGTGTTAATTCGGTTGGATCATCACGAAATTTTTTCCATCACCGGACTGCTGAGTTTTAACTTGACCCAACTTTGCTCGTTTAGTTAAAAATTTCTTCATTTTTTGGGATTTCATGATTAATTTAGAGGTTTCTTATGTTTTGCAAATTTTGTAACAAGGTCAGCTTATTAAGAAAGTTATAACTGTTTTACTTAAGTTCTCTTATATGTACTAAAGAATCTAACTTTGGAAGTAGCTTTGTGTCTCGATTTAATCCTATAACGGTGTTTTGCTTATTTGTGATTGCTATTTAGATCGGGTGTTTGGTCCAACAACTACAACACGCCATGTCTATGATGTTGCTGCTCAACATGTAGTTAGTGGTGCTATGGAAGGCATTAATGGTATTTTATGTGGAAATTACCTCTATTTAGGTACCTAGTTCTTCATCCTGTGTTTGAAAATGTGCATCTAACATTGTTTTTCATGCAATTTGCAGGCACGATTTTTGCTTATGGTGTGACAAGCAGTGGGAAGACTCATACCATGCATGTGAGATTCATGCACCACTTTGCTCAGATATTTTTCGTTTTGAGCTGTTATAGCACATCTGCAATGCATATGTGCTATGGACTTCACTAGTAACGCATATTCTTTTACCTAATGTATTTTAGGATGTATATCTTCATGAATTGTATTTCTTATGTAATAGTCCAAATCATCTGAAGTAATTGACATACTCTGTGGGTTTAATTTGGTTATATTATCTCATCTAACTGACATCTGCACATATTGGCAAGCATGAGTTTCTGAAAGTTGTTAACATTGTGTGCCAAGTGGTGTCATGCCTATACTTTACATGCATTTTAGTTTATAAACATTGTATTGAAACAGTAATCAAACATTTTCACTGGATCTGCAAGAAGATAACTGATGATAATGTGGGCACTATGTAAATGACAGGGTGATCAGAGGTCTCCTGGTATTATACCATTGGCAGTGAAGGACGCTTTTAGTATTATTCAGGAGGTACTTTATCTAACATTACTTTCCTCATGTGCATTCTTTGCTAGGTCATCATTAGATCTACTAATTAATTTGATACAATCTCTGACCTAGACTCCAAACAGAGAGTTTCTTCTACGTGTCTCATACTTGGAGATATACAATGAGGTAAGTTTTTTACATTCCCTTTGTTGACTTGGTGATTCTTCTTTGCCTCTTTTCATCTGCCTTGTATTTGAATACTCATCATATGACATGCTTCAGCCAAGTTTGGAATTAATCTTTTCCAAATTGTGCTGTCTATTGAACTTCTGTTTCATTTCAGGTTGTTAATGACTTGTTGAATCCAGCTGGCCAAAATTTAAGAATTAGAGAAGACACTCAGGTACTTAGAAATTTCCGGTCTCCTTCTTCCTTGACTGAAAATAAGTAGTGTGGCCATGACATATCAATAAAGACAAGGGTGCAGTTGTTTAGGTGCTATGGTCCATTAATATCCACTGCAAACACATTGAGTAATAGCTTCAATCAACTAGACGAACTCTTGATCAAAAGTATAATGGCTATTATTGTCTGAAAAAGCACCAAAGCTTTCAGCAGTGCATCATGGTGAATAACTGAGCTTAAATTCTCTTTTTCTGTGGGCTAGTAGTTTGGTGGCCTTACTCTTCAATTTTCCATTGTTATGCAAGTGGAATCATACTGGTTGTCATTCAATATCTTGACATATTAGAATGAAGGTAATTCACAAAGGGGGGTCGGATTAGCAGGTGAAAAATGACAAAATTATAAACTTTTATTAACTGATCTGAAGGTGCAAATGGTGATACCGAACTGTCCTAATAATCCTCTCAGACTGCCATTATTTTAATCATGAAGCTGTTTCAATATAAAGCTGGGCATGCACTTGTCAGATTTTGCTATTGAGTTATGCCTAATGTGAAGTTAGATTCTTGTTACAATGGTTTGCTACTGATGAACTGATTATTTAGCTCAAGGTGTCCTGGAAATATACTTTTGAAACTTGAGTTGTTGAAAAGGATGGGGTTTATCTACACATTGTGTGGTACCATAATTTGAAGTTGTTGAAAACAAATACCTGAGCTGCACCTGAAGGTTTAGAGCTATATCTATATCAGTTTGTGTGCAATACGCATCTTTAGGATTATGGTGAAGCCCATTGCAATTATTCTGTCATTTGTACAGGGTGATGACACTCAATCCTTTTAAACTGATGAGCTTCTTTTACTTGTATAATTGAGGCTAAAGAGTTGCTGAAACAAGTAGAAGTTCTAGAGGCCATTGCTCTATTATTGCAGTGATGGTAGACTAGCTCTCTCTTGATGTTTCCGAGTTCCACAAATTTTAGCGATGTCTTCTGAGTATACAAAACTGATGATGTTATGATGGCACCGAGCAAGGTCTGAGAATATGCATTAATGATGATCGTTTAATTAGGTTGATTTGGGAACTATAAATGAAATTAATCACTTGAAGTTGTCCCATGTTTTGGTGTGACTTATAGCATGCTTTATTGTCTCACATTTCTTGTTTAGGGAATGCCATTTTAATGAGCAATACTTTGTCTAAAGCGAAATAGCTGGTTTTCTTTGAGGTTGCAATCCAAGAAAGAGTTGGAATACTTGACTTTAGCTTTTAGGTTGATCATATCTAAAACCCTCTTTTCCCCAAAGTTCCAGAAGGATATTTTCCTTTCTCTGAGGTGATTCTGTGGATCTGTTTGATGTTCACCTTCTTTTGGCACTTGTTTTTATGTGATGATGAGAAATATAGCTCCTGTTGATGGCCTTTGGATAGTATCTTTCTTGGGGTGTCTAGCAAAGACTCGAGTTTATGTTACATATCATGACGTGGACAAAGTGGTTGAGGGTGGTTTATTGCTTGATAAGTTCTTCAAGGCTACCAATTAATGCAGTTGAATGACATTATCAAGTTTGTTCTGGAATAAGGAAAGGGAATAATTGTTAAAAATATGTGATTCTAGACATATTAACTTGTTTGCAACGAATGCTATGTTTTCAAATTGTAAAGGACTTAAACAGAAAGCATGTTGACCAGATAGAAGGCATTCACAAGTATGCAGTATACACTTCTGATTTTGACTGCTTGTCAATGTAAACTTTTTTCAACTATCATAAGCAACGATTCAGTTGCTTCTCAGGGAATGGAATTTTCTGTTTATGTAAGGAAGATAGTTTCAGATAGATCATAAGACAACTAATTTTGCTAATTAAGCTGGATACTTGCAGGGAACTTTTGTTGAGGGAATAAAGGAAGAAGTTGTGCTGTCCCCTGCTCATGCCCTTTCTCTTATAGCAGCAGGAGAAGGTAAATCTCACGTAATCACACACAACATCCAAAACTAAGTGGCTTTAGTGGATGGATTTTGTAGGATAGAGGTTCTCTTGTTACTAGAGCCCATAGTAGAACTAATTAAAGATTATGTTACCATTATAAGTTTGAGATTTTTGTTTGGCAGTGACTGGCATATATGCAAATAGATGTCTGCATTCATGCATTAAGACCTGGGTTTTTGTGTTTTTGATGATATCTGTTTCAATGAATTTGTATCTAGAGTTTTAGGAGCTTTTGTGTCTGTTTCTGTGATGTCACAATCTGTGCTTCATGTGTACTAGAATGTTGTTAAGTTATTTGCTAGATTCTAAATCTGAAGTGGTATGAACTTGCTCTCTCCATTGTGCTTTTACTCATTCGTGATTAGTGCTGTATATATGTCATCCTAATAGTACACTGCCATGTGATGTGCTTTTTCCTTTACTTCATTAATGTTTCCTTACAGCTTGAATATTGTCCCTCATTGTGACTGCCCTTTTCTGTTTGATACAGAGCACAGGCATGTTGGATCCACAAACTTCAATTTACTCAGCAGCCGGAGTCATACAATATTTACACTGGTAACTTTGGGTTACATAGTTGAAGCATTCTGCAATGTTGATTGATTGCTAAATTTTGCACTTTCTTCAATATGAGTCTTTCTAAGCAGCCAATTTTCAGTTTACAAATTTTTTGACATTATCTTTGGCACGTTAGTTGAAGGAAAACCTTTTAATTGCTATAGTTATGACATTCTCTTATAAGTAACTTTAACTTTCCTAACTTTGTTTATCATAAGCTCTAAATTTTTTTTGTTTATGTCATCATCCACATTTACTCTGTTTTCTTTTATTGTACATTTTAGTCCATCAACATCTAGTTGCTTAGCTTTGTATTTCCAGGCTTGTATTGATTTATATTTGATATCCCTGGCATACATCTTGTGGATAAGCTTACTGATTGCATACTTAACTACTCTTTTAATGCTGAAAAGCTTTTAACTGGCAAATTAGTGAAGTTGAATGGTTGTCTGCTTTAACTTGATAGTTTTTAGTGGAAAGGCATGCCATCTATCTTATTTCATGTTTTTGAGGGATACAGTTGTTTGGAAATCATCATTTTCTATTGACATGTTCAATTTTCCTTTATCCATTTTGGTCTAAGTCTTTGCAATTACCTCACACAGACGATAGAGAGTAGCCCTTGTGGTGAAGATAACGAAGGAGAGGCTGTAAATCTGTCCCAACTGGTAATTTCTAAGGCTTTATGTTTAAGTTAGGACATGGTTTTGTTACTCGAGTTTCCACCTCTCTGTTTCCTTGGTTTACTTCGGTAGCTATGTTATGGCTGCTTTAATATGAATAATCTATTTTTAACTCCTTCATAATTTACTTATACCTGCAGCACCTCATCGATCTAGCAGGTTCTGAAAGCTCAAAGGCTGAAACGACTGGTTTGAGACGCAAGGAAGGCTCCTATATAAATAAGAGCCTGCTGACGCTTGGAACTGTAAGTACTATTAGGACTCTTTCCAGCCATCCAAGTTGAAGAGTATAATATCTGTGAAATCTGCCATCTCCAAATTATTCAACAAGCTGACGTTTGGTATTTGGGTGGCATTTAAAAGTCTACATAATCTTATGACATTTATAGTCTAAACAATGAATCTCTGGCACACACAGACATATATCATATATCTGTGTTCTTATTTTAAAAATCGGATTTCAAATTATTGGAACGAGTTTTTACTCAATAACTGTGATCATCTTCTTGTGCCGTAATAATTTACTATTTTAACAACTGAATTGGTTCTTATTTTTCCATGACAAATTCGGAAGTTTTTCTGAGAGAATTCGTTATTTCATTGTTTGAAATACAGACATGAATTCACATTGATGCTCTGGTTTTCATAGGTTATATCAAAATTGACAGATGGACGGGCAACACATATTCCGTATAGGGACTCTAAATTGACAAGGCTCCTTCAGTCCTCTCTAAGTGGTCATGGGCGTGTATCTGTAAGTATCTTGGCATACTATTGTAAGAAAATATTGATGTAATCCTATAGTCATGCATGCTTCCATGTTTGAACAATTGTACCTGAGACTGCTTCTTAGCCTTTTTTTTTCATGATTGAAATTACAGCTCATTTGCACCGTAACTCCTTCGTCAAGCAGTTCGGAAGAGACACATAATACTCTGAAATTTGCCCACCGTGCAAAGCACATTGAAATTCAAGCAGCCCAGAACAAGGTATTTCTCTTTTCCTTTGCCATCTGCATCTCCAAATCAAAATTTGTTTTGAAATCTGAATATTTTCTGGCTTGCAGATTATTGATGAGAAATCACTTATCAAGAAATATCAAAATGAGATACGCTGTCTGAAGGAAGAGTTAGAACAACTGAAAAGGGGTATCGTCATGGTTCCTCAGTTGAAGGAGATTGTGGAAGATGACATTGTCCTCCTAAAACAGAAGGTACGCTAGAAAGTTTCTGCTGTGGATCAAATATCTAATTTCAATTCCTCGCTTGATTGTTGGTGCAAGCCTTACTTTTGCATTCCACTTATTAGCTTAATTGAAAGCCACCATCTTCATTTGACTATCTCATGTCTTTGGAAAGAAAATTATCAGTCTTGCATATTGACTTTATCATAGAATGATAAATGGTATTAGAGTTCCTTCTCTACAAATGCTGCATAAGACTCAACGTAACTTTTGAGGATCACAATTCTAGCTATCAGTTGGGTTGGGTAGACATGTATTTGTTATTGGTTCACTTCATTTCTTAACATTGGGACCTGGCTCTTCAAGAGTTTGACGAATTCATTCTGAAAGAAAAGGAAATGACAAAATCATTAAAATATTGGGTTTGTCTATCATCAAGTTCTTGATCATTTTCCCTGTTCAACTAGTTGCTTATTTCAGTTGGTTATCCACGATATGCAGTTTCAATTATCAGCCCAAGAGCGAGAATATAATCATTTTACATGAAATACATAGAGTCACTTCAATATAGCTAGGTATCAGCATAAACATGATGGAGCTTCGAGAAAAAAATTTAAGGTCGATAGTATAAGAACAACATTACGAGTATGTCTTAGCTTTTATAAAATACTCTTTTGTTGTCTAACCGTTGCCCCTATTATCTATGTTCAACTTCCCCCAATTAATGTAGTCCTGATACCAGTGCTTTATTAACTAAGAATATGTCATAACTATATTCTGATTTTAATTTTGTCTTTCTTTTGATACTTTCAAATGTTTTGAGATCCAGGAAAAGGGGTGTTTGAAGTAGCCATTACATGTTTCAGTTGTAGACTCAAAGGTTCTCCAACTTAACTACATGCATTTTTGGGAATTTTTGCTTGGCCTGATTGCATTGCAACATGTAAAAATTGCATAAAGTGATTTGCAGTTTCAATTCCAATTGAATAAAATGAGATAATGTGCATGTCATTTCGCAACTAGTATTAGTCAACCAATTTCTTCTCCTTCATCTACTTAGAGTGCATGTATTGTTTATTATCATTTTTATTGAAGGGTAGTATCATGTGTCTGATTTTTTTTGATTTCTTTATTGTGTTTTAACATGTAAAGCTAGAAGATGGTCAAGTCAAGTTGCAATCAAGATTGGAACAAGAAGAAGAAGCAAAAGCAGCTCTTTTGAGCAGAATACAGCGGTTGACAAAATTAATTTTGGTCTCAACAAAAGCCTCACAGTCATCAAGGTTTCCTCAGCGTCCAGGTCCTAGGAGAAGACATTCCTTTGGGGAAGAAGAGGTACTAGAAGTATTTAAGTTCCCTCGTATTACTTCTTCCTAAGCAGAATTTTCCTTGCTTGCTCCCAATTGGATGAACTTGTTGATTCTACACGTGCACGAGATTTTATCCTTGTATCTTGTCTTAAATTAGTTTGAACTGATTGAAGAGGATTATTTGTTGTACACAGCTTGCTTACCTACCATACAAAAGAAGGGATCTGATGTTAGATGATGAAAACGTAGATCTTTATGTTTCTCTTGAAGGAAGTGCTGAACCTGCGGATGAAACACTCAAGGAGGACAAAAAGACTCGGAAGCATGGATTGCTAAACTGGCTAAAACTGCGTGTATGTGTGCTCTTGATTTTTGAGTACCTTTGTTTGATGTTTATTGTATCTCCCAGCTTCTTTCTAAAAGCTTGTGGTTCAATATATTTGTCAATAAATTTCTGCTTCTCTATGGTTATTTTCTGTCGTAACAATATAACTGAATATCTTGTACGATAGTGCCTAGTATGTTCTATGTGTTCCTGAATAGTGCAGTTTTGGTAGAATCATTTAGTTTAAGTTTTGTATATGCAAGTTGAAGATTGTAGGTCTGGCAAGGGCCTTAAAGTATGGCTAAACTCAAACTGATGTTTCAGGGCGACAAATTCAGATCATCTGAGTAATTTGTTTTACAGCTCAAACTCTGAGAAATCAGACTCACTTCATTCTGTTATTTTCATTCTGAAAGATTATTAGACCCTTGATTTTTTAACGTATGTTTGTCAAAGTCCAAGATATCAGAACCTATTGTTCTGTTTCATTTGAAATTCATCTTATTGGATTGTTGTTTAATCAGTTAATGGTCTTCCTTTTGTAGTGGTATGCTGGTTTCTTTCCTTTTTACCTTCGTATTTCCCACCTCTTCTCTAAAGTGCTTGTATTGCCTGTTCTTGATTAGAAACGAGATAATGGGGTGGGGACAAGCACTAGTGATAAATCAAGTGGAGTGAAATCTAATAGTACACCTTCAACACCTCAAGCAGAAAACAGTAATTTTCATGCAGAATCAGGACTTTCAAATCCTTTACTATTAGAAGGCTCTCCATCAGCCGTTTTGCTGTCTGAGGTTAGGCAGGATGGAGAACTTCCTGAGGACAATTTCCTTGGACAAGAAACTCCTTCAGTAAGCTAATTGCTTTTCTACCAACTGTAAATGAAAATTTCTGTTTGGGTAAACATGTATTCTGCAAAGTCTATGGCCTGAATTCCTTTGCATTATTTTTGCTAGATGAGCATCAAAACAAGTGATCAGATTGATCTTCTGAGGGAGCAGCAGAAAATTTTGTCTGGGGAGGTGGCCCTTCATTCAAGTGCTTTGAAGAGATTGTCTGAGCAGGCTTCTCGAAATCCACAGAAGGAGCAGATTTATGTATGTTATTCTTGTTCCTTTTTCTTTCATTGGCCCCTTTTGAATGCACAGAGAATTCAATTTCCATCTGTCATACTTAAAGGATGAGATAAAGAAGTTGAAAGAGGAAATAAAGATGAAAAATCATGAAATATCATTGCTGGAAAAACGAATTGCCGATTCTGTCCTGGCTTCCCACAACAAGATGGATAACTCGGAAATGTCACAAGTGAGTGAACTCTGCTTCTGTTTACTTGAACTGTTTGCTATTGTTGCATGTATGTCTATGAGCTGTTTGTTGTTTTATGCTGCAGACAATTGCTGATTTGATGGCACAGTTGAATGAGAAGTCATTTGAGCTTGAGGTGATCCGCCTCCCAGTTTGACTTCAGCTTATTAAGTTCCGATATGTTTCATTTTTGATACTGATTGCTTGTTTGATCTTGCGAATCTTTTTATATAAAAACAAATATGACTCATAAATTTCTCTAACAGCAATCTTCTATTTTATTGATGAGACGTGACTGTATGATTATTCACAAATAATGAGAATAATGGAACATGTGTTTGATATTTTCAAGTTCAGTACAGAACTGAGGACTGGATTCCTATTTTCATATACTTCTTGGCGGATAGCATCCCATTTGTTTATGTAATGTATATGCTAATCATGGCTTGATACTTCTTATGCTATCCTCTTTTCAGGTTAAAGCTGCAGATAACCGTATAATTCAAGAGCAGCTGAGCCAAAAGGTACAAAAGCTAATCGACACTACTCTGTCTTTGCTGGACAATGGATGCTTACCATTGTCTTTTGAGTCATATTATCAAGAAAGAGTAGTAACTTGACCTTGCTGTTTTATCAGATTTGTGAATGTGAGGACTTACAGGAGTCGATTGCCTCTTTGAAACAGCAGCTTGCAGATGCTCTTGAAAACAAAAATCTTAGTTCTCTCTCTAGTTTCTCACAGAGATTTTCTGAACTAAAAGGTTCTTACAGCCAACATCAAGTTAACAAGGACATTGTGGCCTTGAAGGAGAGGAAAGAAGATCTGCTCCTAAAAGCACAGGTTAATCTGATTATATGACTGCATGATCAAGTTTGTGATCCTGGTTTTTAAAACAGTTCAACTGCCCCTTATTATTTATTTTGAGGACTAACGTTTATCCATAATCAGAAAGGGAAAACAAAAGGAATCATAATGAACTAATTTTGCAAATAACACCATCCATTTGCGTGGCTATCCTCCACTGTTGGCAATCCATTTTATCTTCCAGAATATTTGGATATTCACTATCTTCACCGAGTAATATATTCACCCTTAGAAAAAATTTAAATTTGTTGAAGTTTAGATAATGAATTTTATTTTCTTCAATTGTTGGTTTCAGATGAAGAACCCATAGTGTTCCACTGTGGATGATCCTGTCCAAAGCTTGTGAATTATCTTTATTCACCTTTGCTTCTTAGAGATCATGATGTTATCTGCTTTTGTCTGGTTTTTTGATATTATGCAATTTTAGTCTTAAAGATCATTATGGTAATGGGACAATCTATACTGTGTTGAGGAGTTTCTTGATAACTTGAGTATGTTCTCAAGCACTTCTCGTTTACTTTTTGGGCCAACTGATGAACCTTGAGATTAACTATTACTGAGATAGGTGTGAATACTTATGCAACTAGGATTCGATAGCTATTTGATACATAAGAACCCCTTCAATTTTTTGAGGATGCATGGAGAATTGGAGTTCAGCTTGGTGGCATACTTCAAGTTAACATGATGTGATCACTCTTTTATCTTGTGACTACAGCTCTCCGTGTTTACATAACTAGCAAAAGGAATTAACTTCCAAGAATCATAGTCAACTACATGTATGATGCGTACAACCATTTGGCAGAATTCTTTCTGCAACTGTCAAGCAAAGGCACAGATCACTACTGAATCATATGTTAAACCACATGCATCTCAGAAAGTGATGGTGCAAAATAAGAAGCTCATTGTACACTGTTGATATCATCAGATGGGTAGAAGGGTTTATGGGCAATTTGCATTGTACTTTGCCACTAATTCAAGGAGAAAAAATGGCTTAGATAGTAATCTAAAACGTTTTGGTTTCATCAGAATCTAAAACTTTCTGGTTTCATCTTTTTAATTGTGAATGTAATAAATATTTTCAAGTTCTTGAGAGCGCAAATTATGTTATGACTTCAAAAGTTTCACTTTATCTCCTTCCTTGCTTTTCTTCAATCAGGCTGCAGAGATTGAAGAATTAAAAGAGAAGGTCGCAACACTAACGGATTCAAAAGAACAGTCAGAAATGCGGAACCAAAAACTTGCTGAGGAAAGTTCTTATGCAAAAGGTCTAGCGTCTGCAGCTGCTGTTGAGCTAAAGGCGTTATCAGAAGAAGTTGCCAAGCTGATGAATCATAATGAGAGATTAAATTCTGAGCTGGTAGCACTGAAAAACTCACCCTCTCAACGCAGAGCTAGTAGTACTTTGCGGAATGGGCGGAGAGAGAATAACATAAAACGCCAAGAGCAGGTGGTGTTAGCTTCAGATCTCAAGAGCGAGTTGGCTTTGAGTCGAGAAAGGGAACTCCAATATGAATCTGCTCTTACTGAGAAGGATCAGAAAGAAGCTGATCTTCAGAGGAAGGTTGAAGAATCCAAGCAAAGAGAAGCATATCTGGAAAATGAACTGGCTTTGAGGCGTGAAGCTGACGGCGACACTGGGGAAGGATTGAGGAAGAATTGAATTAGTTATTAGGGATTTGGGTGGGTTTGTATGTATATATATATAATGGCAATATTGTAATTACCATATAACGGGTAAACGGGTATGAGGGGTGGTATCCCTGTACCCGCCCCGATACCCGACGGGTATTTTTGTTAACCCCCCATACCCGCCCCACGGGTAAAAATTTGCTCCCCATATCCGCCCCCGTTCGGGTAATTTTATCAGGTACCCATCGGGTTCGGGTATAATTGCCATCCCTAACTCTCTGTGGGATCGACCTAGACTCACCAGTGCTACAGTAGTAGTCTAGTTATTTTAATTTTGACTAGCGTTACGACGCGCGGTCAGAACCATTTGTTGCTACGAACTTCCTTCCACCAAGAACACCCCAACATGCTCCTACTATTGGTTTGGAAGAAGTTAGTCACATACAGCAGGGGAGTAATGAAGCCTTAATCAAGGAAATTGAAGAAATTCATGGCAAGGTTGATGATCTACGTGACTCAGTGGGTGATTTACATGAAAAGGTAGCTCATTTACGAGTTTTTATGGAAGAAGACCTCAAGTTAATCGGCACTGATAGGCAACGAATGTTATCTGAAATTATGAAGCATCTTCGATAAAGATTTTTGATTAATAACAAATAGGGGGAGAAGAGAAGAAGAAGGGAAAGATAGGAGAGAAGAAGAGCAAAAGCAGAAGAAAGGTAAGACAAGAGAAGAGCAGAAACAGAAGATAGTACTGATTACAATCTTTCACATGTGTATATCTTTGATATCTTCTTATATAAATAATATTTGTTTATCTTTTTAAAATTATAATTATTTGTTATCATAAAAAAGGGGGAGATTGTTAAGTCAAAATGACTTTACGTCTAATAATTTTGGTGACAATCAAATAATAACAATATTAGAAATAAATGAACTGTTTTGATAAATGTGTTAAGCATGTAGCAAAACACAGAAGAAGTAAAAAGACAGAAGAAGGAAAATACAGAAGAAGCGCGGAAAACAAAGAAGAAGCAAAACACAGAAGAAGCGCAGAAAACCCAGAAGAAGGAAAATACAGAAGAAGTGCGGAAAACACAGAAGAAACAAAACACAGAAGATACAAAACACAGAAGAAGCATCAAAACACAAGAGATACAAAATACAGAAGAAGAAAAACACAAAAGAAGCGTAGAAAACACAAAAGAAGCAAAACACAAAAGAAGCGTGGAAAACACAGAAGAAGTAGAAAAGACAAAAGAAGAGTAAAAACACAGACGATACGAAGACGAAGAAACGATAGTACGTCGGACGGTTAGTCATTTGGAGTTAGTTACATAACTCAACTAAATAACAGTTTCTACAAGAAATAAGAAGCAGTTATCAAGAAGCAATTGGAGACGAAGGCTATAAATACAAGTCGTAGTCGAAGATTGATATAGTTTTTGAACTAGTTTTTGAGATCTTAGTTTTTGAACTTCAACGTTTAACTTTCAAGTTAAAATTCTGTATTCGTTGTGTGAAACACAAGAGCAATCTTTATTGTAACAAAGCTCGCAATATCTTTCTAGTGAGAGAAAGGAAAAGCTGAAAGCCCGAAGAGGCTAAGAGAGTGAAAATAATACTTTGTGTAAGAGACCTGAAGAGGCTTTGAGAGGGAAAGAATACTTGTAACTTTGGAGAAGTTTAGTAAAATCTTAAAAGAATTCTGAGGACTGGACGTAGTCCAAGATTTGGGATGAACCAGGATAAAATTGTCGTGTCCATCTTCTAACTCTCTACTTTAATTTCTATTATTTTTATACAAGTATATAGAAGTTATTTGTGATTTAATCACGTAGATATTTTCGTATAAATATTGTGATATTCACTTAATAGCTTTGAAAAAGTTAGTTTTCAAAACAATTATCAAAGGAGCTTGTATTCACGAAAAGGACACACAGTTAGTTTCCATTCCTTTTTCTCTCGTCTTTGTAGTTTCCATTGGTAAAACATTGAGATCTATATAAGTTCCATTCCTCCTTCATCATTAAGCTTCGTAGCTTTTAAGATGCCTGACAACACTTTTTCCTTCCTCAACATATCATATCCTCTTTATAGCTTAGATCTATAATGGTATAATATTTTAATGGAATGTTATGGAATTTAACCCACAAAGGTATTAAGTGCTTCCTTATTTTTTTTATAGATTATCTAGGCTTTTATTTCTATATAAATAATTGTTTTTCAACTATGTGTTATGATCCTATCCTCTAAATATTATGACATCTTGCTTTTGAGTTAAATGGAAGAAGAATAATTCCTCTTTATTAAACAAGGTATTCTCAAGACCAAAATTTTTCAATTTCTTTTAGCCCATAACTCCATTTTGGGGAATGAAGGATGATTTTTTTTCTAAAAGGGGTAGTAGAGCACCTCTTAGCTCCTGCTTAAAACACTTTTATAGGGGGAGAGACCACCTACACTTCATCTGGGGCAACCTAAGGAGAAAAACTTTGTTTACCTATAACCGCCCTCCAAGTTCTAATGTTGAAGGTTCTAGATCCCTGGGTTCTTATGACTCTGGCGGCAATTAAAGGGGGAAAATCTTCAAGTGTGGAAGTAGGCTTTATATTTTCTACAGAAACACTCTAGATTGAACAAGTTGTGAGTTATAATTTGAAGTTTAGACAAGTGGTTAGTTAGGAGGAGTACAGCTTGCAAATAAAGTAGCCACTAAATGATCTTAATATCCAAGAAATATGGAAATCGCAAAGGTTAAAAGGAAAAGGTAAAGTGATGGTGGAGGCATTAGAAAATGTCAAGGAAGAGGCATTAGTTATTATTAAAGATTCACAAGAAAGGAGAGTTAGATCTGCTGAAGTTGTGGTCATTGAAAGAGGGGGTAAGGGCAAAAGTTTCTTTACTAACGATGACCAACTTTCTTGGAGCTTAAGCGGGAGAGTTCTTGCCCAAGCTCGTTAGCCCATTAAGAAAAGTCAGATGTTAAAACTTATAGAGAAGTGGTAAAGCTTAGAGAGAGAAGGTGATCAAATACATTGAATTGAACTTTTTTTAAAAATTACATTCATCTATTTCTAAAGTGAATTTTGTTTCTTTTTTAGTTTTTGACCTTAACTTATTATTCACTTAATTTTGTTTTGAAATTCAAGATTTGTCTTGGGTAATAAGTTTTACTTAAATTTCTCTTTGATATCTATGCATTAAAGAACTTGTACGTGATACCAATGTTCATTTAAAATTTTTTACCGCAACCCATCTGTTGAAATAAACGACTCATATTGTACTTTTTTGGTTCCAAGTTGCAAATTATTTATTGTAATCAATGATTAAAAAATTAAATAGTAAAAACTTTGACCAATTGAATTAATAACTTTTGTGATTTTCTTAATCAATTTTTATAAACTAAAATAAATCAATTAATTTTTATTTAATAATATATATAAACTTAAATTTCTTATCTTATCAACTTAATTTTTAAAATTTTAAAATATTGATTATTACCTGTTGCGGAGAACAAGCTTGTGCGGATAAAAGGAAAATTTAAACAAGAGCAATACACAAAATTCATCCAAGACAACACGTCAACAATATAGATCAAACCTTGATTCATCCAACAAGTTACACTCGTGAGACGTGGCGAGCACAAACATAAGTAATTATGTGAATTTTTAATTATAGATTGAGGTTCATGCAAGTTGTCTAGTCAAAATGAACATGTACAGACTTGGCACGTAATCTATTCTCCATCCAACTGATAATGTTTTGGGCGACCTCTTCCCGCTCTGGCTCAAAGAGAAGGTCATGCAAGAAGCCTTCAAATAGTTTTATATCCTTGAACTTGGAGGCTGCTTCATTGTACAGCTCCTGAGAAGCTATAGGGTCTGTCACTTTGTCAGCAGTTCCGTGAAGAACAAAGAACGGAACTGTCACAGATTTAAAGTTGCGCATCAAATAGGAAGATATGCGCAATATCTCATGACCAGTACGAGCCCTTATGGGTCCTGTATAGACTAACGGATCACTGTACTTGGCCAACAATGCTACAGGATCCCTCGTGACGGGAATGCCCCTCTTGTTTGCTCCCTTAAATTGGTACTTGGGGGCAACTAGAGAAATAATAGGAGCCACAGCCTGCACGAAGACATTAAGAGAAATATTAATAGCAGTGGGATCATACCTAAGAGGATTAGGTGAAACCCTCCGATACAGAGATAGAGATACACCCTAAATGAATTTGAGGGGCTTCTCATATTTTAATCAAAAACACGAGTGGGAAACACACATCTTGCAAAACAATTGATAACATTCGTAAGAAATTATTAGCTTTTTGATGGAATGTCACATTGAGGCTTTCTCAAAGAATAAAAACTGCAACGAAGTGGACACAAATCACATTCTAACAATCCACACCCTTAAACATCACAAGTCAACATCAGACAGGAAACGCATACCCCAACAATTGGATGTGCTGGCTTAACCCGTAAAGCTGGTGAGGTCAGCACAATACCCTCCAGCATCTCCTCAATGTGAGAATAAGAGGCTGCCTATAAAAGAATGCAGGATAACAGCTAAAATGTACCGATAACAATATATAAAAGTATCCAGACTATCATGACCAGTTTAACAATTTCTTACTTTTAAAACTACAGCGCCTCCAGTTGAGTGACCGAAAAGGAAGCATGGAACTCCTGGGTTTTCTGACTTGATCTTCTCTAAGAAAGCTCCCTAGAAAGAACTAAAAAATATTATCTTGCAAATTTGTTGACAAATAGTACATAATTCGATTGAAGAACTGATTGAAAAGAAACAGATCGCAATTGACTTTCACAAGATGGACCCTTCATGTGGAGGAATATGTTTAGCCGGAATTCAAGTTAAATGTGATACTAGTCCAGGCAAAATATCAGGAGCTCGAAAGGATATGAAAAGTACATGCTTGAAATGACTTAAGAAAAGCCATGACCATGAAACAATGGAACAGCAACGTAAGATTGAATATGGTCACCACAAAAACTTGTTAAAAGTGCTTTATGCATATGTGGAGTAATGGAAAGTTGAACTAAATAAAATGGAGAACTGAACTTACAGTGTCAGCAACAACATGGTCTAATGAGGGAACATACCCATGCAAACCATCGCTACCTCCATGACCTATAATTGCATGAAAACGAAACAAAATTAAGTCACTAAAACAAATCAGTATAATGAGAACCCAGTTTGGAATGTCGCGAAAAAAGAACTTATTTCCAGCAGTCAAATTCAATAACCTCCAAGTGACAGTTGGCAAACACAACACTCTCAACATCAAAGAAAAGTAAGTAACAAGTCTATTAAAAACAGCTCAGAAATACGCAAAGAAATTCACAATATGTAGCTACCTATCCAGTCCATTGCATGGACCCCAAACTTGCACGAGGTTAGTTGCTTTGCAAATTGAGCATATCTTCCACTGAAAATAAATAGGTGAGCAAAAGAGAGAAAGGCTTATGAGCTTAATGATTGAATATACAACAATTAATGATGTGGATTATACAGCTCAGTATAATTGCAAAGAAAAAAAAAGAGTACTCCAATTTACCTATGTTCATTAAGCCCGTGTATAATGATCAAAATGCCCCTGCAATGAAAGCAATTCTCTTCACATCTCAGGACTGAAGTACGAGGCAATAAAAAAACACGCGCAGCAAGTGAACAGAAGTTCATGCAAGGATGGAAATGAAGGGAACAATCAAAACGCCAAAATTAAGGAGTAAAGAAGCTGGAAAGCCCCGCGTCTTCTGTTTAAAGCCCCTATGCTCGAAACGCCAAACTATTCTTAAATCATAAAAAGCATTAACGTGGTACATTTTGAACTTGTAGGAAACAGAACAGTACGTCTTGATTAATAATAATCGAACAAAGGAATTGGTCAAGTGTATGAAAAGGCTGAAGTATTCAAGAGATGGAATTGATTGAGAGGTCAAGCGTAAATCTGGCTAACATTAACATCAAGTTCCCCACTTAACGTGACCAGAAAAACTCAAAAATTACTGCTCATAAAGAAACACATACACAAAAGAGAGACTTCTTGACTTTTTAAAATAAAATAAATAAATCCCAAACTCGCAGCCCACTTTCTTGGAAATTTCTTTACGTCAAGTCATCGACATCGATAATTCATTCATGTATTCTTACTTTCCTACCCATCAACAGTTTACCATGGCCAAATAATCAAACAAAGAAAAATGAATCATACTTCACTTGGTCGGTAGGCGGTAACCACGATCGGTAAAAGAGAGCGTTCCGTCGGATACCGTGGAACAAGGACGTCGTCCAACGGCAGTCAAAGCCGTCTCCAGTCATGACAACATCCTGAGCCAGAGCTCTCCTATTCAAAGTATCTTCGTCTTCACGAGGGCGCTTCAACGAGAGAGGCGGCGGAGAGCGTCGGCGGCGAGGGAGAACGAAGAGGAAGATGGAAAGAACGATGGCGTACAGAAAAGAGAGGGATGTTCTTAGAATCGGAATTATACGGTTGCTGGCTCCGGATGTCAGTGGCTCCATTTCCGACTGCGACGACATGGTGTACCCCCCAAAACTCAAACTAACACCAAATCAAAAACACAGCGAAGACAGAGAAAAATAGTGGCGCAGTATGGCGTGTGGTGTAATTTTGGTCACAGCGGATCACTGTGATTCTTATTTTAATGTCATTCAATTCATGGCGTGGAAGACTGGTGGAAGGAAGTTGCTTGCCGGTAGCCCGAAGGAAAGTAATTTATTTCTTTCAATTAATACTTTTAATATTATATGAGGATGTCCAAAGTGCCGTCCAAGCTTAAAAATACTAATACCTAGAGAAGTTTGAAGGTGAAATCCGAATACTTTTCAACGGTAGTTTCCAGTCCGGAAGTTAACGCCGTTAGTTTCTCAGTAATACAACACAGAACTTTGTCACACGTCGGTACATTCGATGCGACTTTATTTTATTAACCGTATGTGCATGAAACAGATCAATATGTAAAATATGTACTTGTACATATTGAAACATATATTTTCGAATACAGTCTTCTTTCTAAAGGTATTTACAATTATCATACCTTTTTTCTTTTTACCAAGTCCAAAAAAATCCCACTTCTCTTATTCATAATATATCACATCAATTATTAACTTAAAAATTGGTATCTATAAGTAAAATATTGATTTTATTTTTATATTTACAAATTATAATATAAAACTTTCGATTTATGATGGTGATATACTGATCGCGGCTCGTCGTTCAATTTAAGATTGATCCTTGGAAACCGGTCAAAAACAATAAATTCCAAGATTGCAGTATAAGCTGAACCTCGGGTCGTCTCACTT
>JANITX010000004.1:47388936-47406531 GCA_027564395.1 Erythroxylum ulei
ATATGGACTATTTTGCAATTTTTAAAAATTTTAGGGACTATTTTATAAATTTAAAAAATTTCTCGAAACGGTACCCGATACCGACTAGTACCGGTACCGGTACAGCTCTGTTTCAGAGCTCAATCTGGTACCTAGTCCGGTACAGTATTCATAACATTGAATGTGAACCCACAAATATAAATCCTTTAAACTTACAAATAAAATTGATAGACTTGTACAAAAAAAACTAAACTAGTACAAAGAGGACATGTTATAAGGATTTTTAAAAATATAGAACCGAAGGCTTAGGGAATTAAAATCCATAAACAAAAGTTTTTTAATAAGCTCAGAAGCTCAATGAAGAATAATGATAGAAAACACTTAAAATTTTCAATATTAATGAAAAGAAAAAAAATATTTTTAGTTCTTCAACTAAACAATTTTTCGTATTCCAATTATGTAACTATTAAATATTTTAGTTTATTCCTTTAAATTTTCTAATCATTATCTACTATAACTTTCTTTAATATCCTTAACTAAAATCATTTATAAAAATAATTGAATCCAAGCTAGACATACAATTAGAAATGACGTGTTTAGCAAACTTGGGCTTCATATAGAATTATTATAAAAAAAATTAATAGAATTTTAAACAACAATAACAATGATGATGACCACGATGACGATGACGATGACGATGACGATGATGATGATGATGATGATCTAGTAAAAAGTCCTACTAGACGCAGGGTCTAGAGAGGTTTAATGTAAGCAACCTTAACCTTAATAAAAGTCTAAACATAGAGAAATTAATAAAATTAAGGATTGAATTAGGTTTAATAGATGGAAGGGAAAAAGAACTATCATAAAGTTAAAGGGTAAAACTATGGTTGATAAGGGCTAAATATAACATTCTTAGTATTATTTTGAGTGCATTTTACTTGTTTTTGGATAATTTCTATAGGATTTGGTACTCAATTTGTTTTGTATTTTGTTTGTAGGCCTTGTTGTAGCTCCCTAATGAAAAAAAATAGCAAATCTAGACAAATATAAGTTAAAGTGGAGCAATTTGGTGCAAGTTAGAGAAACATAGAATATGTGCAAGATGAATAAAAATTTGTATTACACAACACAAACTCATATGCATATGATGGAAGGTATTCATAATATTAACCTCACATGGATCCATGTTAGAGACCTATGTTGGAAGTGATTTTTATATAGAATGATGATTTTCTAGAGTTATTAAAGAACATGTTAACATAGGACGATGTTGGACCTTTATTGTTCAAGATAGCTCAAAATTTATAGGGTATCATAATAATAAAGGTGATTTTTAGGAATTATATGGTAACACATCACTAGGGAGATGAATTAGAGTATTATGATACAAGAATTGTAACATCCCAGAACGCCCGCCCACAAATATGATCCGCTTTAGGCTCCAAGCCCCTCATAGTTTTACTCTTCCCACCATTAGGAAGACGTGCCTTAAGGGGAGAGATATCCATACCCTTACAAGGCATACTTTGTTTTCCTTTCCAACCGATGTGGGATCTCACACTCTCCACCCCCCTTAGGGCCTAGCCTAGCTGGCACAACGGTTCGGGTATCGGCTCTAATACCATTTGTAACAGCCCAGACCACTCGCCCACAGATATTATCTGCTTTGGTCTCCAAGTCCCTCACAGTTTTGCTCTTCCCACCCTTGGGAAGACAGTGGGAGGGTTGTCTGGGTTGTTTCAGTCTTTCCCTGCAATATTCCATTAACCTTCTGAGGATATGTAAAGCTTAGGTCGTGGACCTTCCTCACATGAAGCCAAACTGGTTTTTAAAGATAGAAGCATCCTTTCTCAGTTTCTTCTCAATCACTTTCTACTATAATTTCATGGTAAGACTAAGTATTTTAATGCCTATATAGTTGTTGCAGCTTTGGATGTTCCCTTTGTTCTTCTATAAAGGAATTAACATACTAAATCTCCACTCATCCGACATTTTGGAAATTTTAAGAATTGTATTAAAAGGCTTGGCTAACTAAGTAACGCTTGGCTAAATAAGTAATACACTCTTTGCTGAGACTTTTCCATACTTTTATGGGTATCTCATCAGTCCCTACTACCTTAAAACTCTTTGTCTACCTCAGCCTTTGATACGTGCTTAATTTATTATGAAATTATTCCATAACACTTAGTGATTATTGACATGAGATTGCTTGAGATACTTGCTTTGTCTCATATGTGATTTTAGGCACAATTCGGAAGCAAAGAAGTTACAATGAGTCAAAAGCATGATATTTGGGCCAACCATTTTTTGAAGATTAATTTTCACTCATCTTTATGGAGCAAGAAGAAGAAAATAAAAGAAAAGAAGAAAATTAAAAGAAGAAAATATGCAAATAACCGCTAGAAGCAGATGAAGGCAACTGGAAGGAAACAATCAATGACCAAAATGGTGCAGTGCAGATGGGAAACAGCAACACAAAATAGCAGCATAGTAGATGGGAAGCTTAGACGTAGCGCCTGCGTCCAACGCAGACACCTGCGTTCAACTCAACGTTCAAAAGAGAGGTTTGTGAGGCTTAAAAAAATAGGTGAACAGTAAGGTGGGCATAACATGTTTAGTTATCACGTCAAAGCTACAGTAGCTGGAGATGTAATAGAAAATAGAATAGAGAATAGAACATAACAGAGCTGCGAGAAGTATAGAGGTGCTACAAGGAGTCTTCGGATATAGTATTTTTATAGGGGCTGAAGCATTTTCTTAGGAAAGACCCATGAAGGGTTAGGTGTCCCGACACCGGTTCGGAGGTGACAACGATGTCGACGACCCGGGTTAAATGTATTTTACTATTTTTGTTGTTTCTTTCTCTCATTAGAAATTGATTATGTCATCCTATATTAATTGATTTTGGTTTTGTGTATGGATAATCTGATTTTTGTTATTGTTCAGTTATATGTGTATGAACTCATTGGGTATTGTGAAAGGATGACTTTAATGCGTTCATTAAATCGGTTAATTGTAAACCCATTTTCGATGTAATATGTAATTGTTATGTTGAAATTCATATGTAGCGACTAATGATTCGTAATCATTAGGGATAATATAACCTGGGTTAAACGACACATCATATGTGGTTGTTGTCTTGATTAATTGATTTTCCTGATTTATAATGCTACTGTTTAATTAAATCTAGAGATCGTATCCTAGGTTATTTGGTGGTTAGGTTTAATTAATGATCATATCTTGATTAAACAAAACCTAAATAAAAACTCGGGTTAATTATTAACCCACAATTAATAGTTGCTAGGAGAGGTTAGAAAACAACAAATCAATGAAATATGTTTAATTAGGGTGTAGGCCGAGATTGAACCAAAAAATCGAGTCCCTACCAAATTCTCCACTTTTATCATTTTTTGCATGTTTTCTTTAATTTGTTTTTATTAGTTAGTTTCATTTTATTTTCTTCTTTCTAAAACCAAAACCCCCTTGTTAAACCTAAACATCAGGTAGTTTCATTTCAACAACTTTACACACACTCTCTATGGGATCAACTTAGACTTACCACTGTTATAGTAGTAGTCCAGTTATTTTATTTTGACTAGCGTTACAACGCGCTATCAATTTTTGTGCCATTGTCGGGGAGTGCGGTGTTTTATATTTTGCTTGTGATTTAATTGGTATTTTGTATATATTTGTTCGTAATTGACTTCTTTTCAGTTATTTCGCGATCCTATCTTTTTTCCTATTTCATGTTTATGATAAATACTACAAAAATTCATGGATGGAAGTAATTTTTTCTTTAACTCATATTCTTAATCCTATAACAATGTTTGGACCGATCAACCTAACTTTTTATGGATGGGATAATCATCAGAATTACTTCCATGATAGTTTGCAGGGCACACAACAATTCCAGTATAGACCAAAAGCTTCTTGTTAAAACTCAGGTACATCTTTGGAAGAATTGATGAATGTTGTGATTGCTAACAATCTCCAATTTCAACAAAGCCTACAACAGTAGTTACAATAGTTCCAGCAGGAAATGAGGCATATAATGTCTAGAAACCAGAACATGGTAAGCCAAATGGGTGAGATGGCAGCGAGGATCGACTACCTAGAATCACAAATTGCAGAGGAGAAGCCATATCAACCTGAGGTATACCCAATGGACGTTAGCGCAGAAATCTTACAGAGTGATGAGGAGCTTGAGATTTTTTTAGAGCAATACTCAAGAAATTGCTTGTGTCGAAGAAGTTGAGGAGGAGTTCAATGTAGAAAACGCTATATCTTTTATCTCGGAGGTAAATACCGAGTTCTATTTTGTTGTTAAGAATGACTCTTTACTTTTATCTAGCAGGTTACAGGAATTAGACGAGGAATAAAAAGGTGAAGAGACAATCGAGATCTTTCAAGAAAGCATGGACTCAACAGAGATCGAAAGTTTAAGGATAGGGAGGATGCTAAATGGGAATGATGATTAACTAAGGCCCTATCTGGAACAACCTCGCGTGGAAGTGGCGCTAACTATAATAATTGAAGATGAAAATTTTGTCACGTAAGAAGAAAAAGGAGTCGAGCCAATGACCCTAAACCAAGGCGTTTCCTGTCCTAAATTTCTTTTTTCTTACATTTTCGTATTACTTTTTATTTGCATATGTGTTTCTATGTTAGTTTTTTTCTTACTTGTTTTCAAGTTTTCAATCAAAATGAGAGAAAGAATAAAACAAATGAAACAAACATTTTCTCATTTTCTATTGCTTCTAGGACTATATAGTAATAATTAGAGAATCAATTGACTAGAGAATTTCATGGCAACTTTAGCATGTATTTTAACTCTTGTGATTGATCAATATGCATCTTTAGAAGAGTAGTGGCTAGTGGTGGACAAAGTCAGTGAGATTTTGAGCCTTATTTGATTGACACATTCATATCAGTCTCATTGTCTTTTGATATTGTGTGACCTTCATGATATGTACATCCTGATTTTGCCTTGAATTTCTATTCAAGACCACATTTTTATCACATGCATTAATATGGATATGATTAGGCATTCTTTGCTTTTCCGAACTACATTAGCCAAATGGCCTACCCATTATATGATTTTCCTTTTTGATAAGCCCCTTTGAGCCTTTTAGCCTTTCTTTTTGTATCAACCTATTACATGTTTTATACTTAACAAAATGTCCTACCCAAGCTATAAAGCTAGTGAAACATTTGTGATTGGTGAGTTTGTGAATGTACAAAAGTGTAAGTGTGGGGGTGTACATATGTGTGAGTTGGTTAATGTTGGGATGTTTTGTTATTTGTTATATGTAATTTATTTTACTTTTTACTAGGAAAAGAAAGAAAGAAAAGAGAAAAGAAATAAGAAAAGAAAGAAAAGAAAAAGAATGAAAAATTTTTGTTTAAATAAATTTATCAAGGAAGAAGTGCATATGAGTTTGCAAAGTTATTTATAATTAATGCATCTTTTTAGAGTTGTAATGAATGTGTTATTTAAATATGTTGAATATGAGATAGATGTTGGCTTGGAAGGTTCACTTTTATAGTTTCAATGTATTGTCATCAATTGTATGAGTGATTTCTTTAGATTAGTATATGCTTCATGTGGTTTATGTGAGAGAGCTAAATTGGATTGTGAAATATAAATGTTGCATTCGTCACAACTGACAGTACCCAGTTTTGTATGAATGTTAACTTGTGCACTTGGTGGTATAATTGAGAGTTACATTTGTTTCACTAGCTTTAATGCTCTAATGCTACTTGACCCAAATACATCTCACCTTACCTTTACCCAAATTACAACCTTGAAAAGTCCTTTTATCCATGATTTTATATGTGAACTTTAGTGGTAGAGAAATGAAATGATATGTAAAGTTGTAAATTGTCATGATCATGAATGGTGTTGAGTGTACCCGTGGATATATTTTAGTTAAACACATTTTCTGAGCCGACCATTAGATTGCTCAGTTTTCAAAAATATTGAATGTTGATTGATCATGAGTAAAAACTTGGAATGTTAAGTTCTTGTTATAATTTTTGAAAGTCGTTTATCTTTGTTTATGATTATGTGTTCTTGGAACATATGGGAAATGAGTAAATGTTTTGGATCTTTGAGCTTAATTTTAATGTTTTGCTCAAGGATGATCAAAAGCTAAGCGTGAGGGAAATTGATAGGTATTTAATTGATTATGAAATTATTTCATAACACTTAGTGATTATTGACATGAAATTACTTAAGATACTCACTTTGACTCATATGTGGTTTTAGACACAATTCGGAAGCCAAGAAGTTAAAATGAGTCGAAAGCATAATGTTTGGGTCATTTTTCGAAAATTAATTTTCACTCGTCTTCATAGATAAAAAAGAAGAAATTAAAAGACAAAAAGAAAATTAAAAGAAGAAAAAATGAAAATAATCGCTGGAAGGAAGCAGTCCATGACCAAAACGATGCAGCACAGATAGGAAGCAGCAACACAAAACGACAGCGTAGCAGATGGGAAGCATAGACGCCTGCGTTAAACGCAGCGTTCAAAAGAGATGTCCGTGAGGGTTAAAAAGATAGGTGAATAGTAAGGTGGGCATAACATTTTTATTTGTCACATCAAAGCTACAATAACGGGAGATAAAATAAAAAATAGAATAGAGAACAAAAGAGAGTTGTGAGAAGTGTGGAGGCACTATAAGGGATCTTCAGATAGGATATTTTTATTGGGGCTAAAGCATTTTCTTAGGAGAGACCTATGAAGGGCTAGACGTCTTGATGCTGATCCGGAGATGACATCGACGTTGACGATCTGGGTTAAGTGTATTTTAATGTTTTTGTTTTTTCTTTCTCTCATTAGAAATTGATTGTGTTTCCCTATGTTAGTTGATTTGGGTTTTGTATATAGATAATTGGATTTTCGTTATTGTTCGGTTATTTGTGTACGAACTCATTAAGTATAGTGAAATGATGATTTTATTATGTTCATTGAATCGTTTAATTGTAAACCCATTATAAAATTTCGATATCGTAATTGTTATGCTGAAATTTATCTTTAGCGATTAACGATTTGTAATCATTAGGGATAACATAACTTAGGTTAAATGACGTATCGTATGTGATTGTTGACTTGCTTAATCGATTTTTTAATTCGTAATGCTACTGCCTAATTAAATTTAGAGATCATATCCGAGGTTATTCGATGGTTAGGTTTAATTAATGATCATATCTTGATTAAATAAAACTTAAGGAAAAACTTGGGTTAATTATTAACCCACGATTAATATTTGCTAGGAGAGGTTAGAAAACAACAATTCAATGAAATATGTTTAATTAGGGTGTAGGTCGAGATTAAACCAAAGAATCGGGTCCCTATCAAATTCTCCACTTTTATCATTTTTCTCATATTTTCTTTAATTTGTTTTTATTAGTTAGTTTCATTTTATTTTCTTCTTTATAAAACCAAAACCCCCCGATTAAACCTAAACACCAGTTAATTTCATTTCAACAACTTTACACACACTTTCTGTGGGATCGACCTAAACTCACCACTGCTATAGTAGTAGTCTAGTTATTTTATTTTGACTAGTGTTACAATATAATGTCAATGTTTTACTAACTTCATCCTTTGTAATATGTCAGCAACATATAAAATTACGTGACCTCTCGGATGAGCCATGGTCGCCCAAAAAGATGTTATCCTTTACATCTTCATTAAAAAGGTAAATTTCACATTTCAATTGGAATCAATTTTAAAAACTAGATTTGTAATTTAAATGATGTTAGGGGCCTAAATAAAATTTAAATAATGATAATTCCATTGTAGTTTAATTAAATTTAATGAATTTATATAATTTATCTTTTTACCTATTATTTTTATCACAGTTATTTTAATCTAAGAATTAAATTTCAAAATTTAAAAATTATGAATTTAATCAAAAATTAAAAGTTCAAATTTAATTTTTATAAAAACTTAACTCCTCTTCTTAAATATTTTAATGTATAAATAAATATTAATTATTTAAATTTGTTAGAATTATATAATTATGTATACTGAATTTTATTTTATTTTTAAAAGGAGTTTATAATTATTTTTATTTGATAAATAATTAACATTTTTAATTTTACTTTATTTCATTTATTAAAACATAAACTAATTGCATCGAGTTAGACTTATAGCCTAGATTTAAATTTAAAATTTTTATAATAAGTTAAATTTGAATTTAAAAATTAGGTCAAATATGAATCTTAAAATTTTAGAAGAAATTTGTGATGGATTTTTGGTTGATCGTAATCTAGCTCAGCCCGTCCACGGGCCTTGTCACGATTTGTCTGAGTGGTCCCTGCACGCTGCTGCAATTATAAACGGTGGATATACATGTCCGATTGACCAAATAGTAAGATTATGTTCTTTTATCATTTTACCGAAGTCTTGATCTCTTCTTGTAATTAGTCGTTTGGTTCTGCGATAGGGTCTCCGAGGTAACGTCTACTAACTCCTCTATCTAATCTCTTTTATCTTTCCTTCTACGTCTTTTCATCTTCTATGCAAAGCCTACACGTAAAGAACTTGTCTAAATGGAGCTTCAAAAGTTTCTTAAATTTTGTCGTTAGGAGCCTGTCATTCACTTTTCTGATTGATTTATGTTTTGTTTCGTTGGAAAGTGCGGAAAGGAAAAATATAACGGGAACTTTTTCTTACCTTGGTAGCTATTTTTCGTCTGGTTTCCTGTTAAAATGTGGAGTAATTTACTTGATAATGAAAAACTATGTTATGTAGCTCTGTTTGAAACACTTGTTTGAAAATATTTTATTATTTAGACATCTGGACTCCAATCTCTTTGAGACTTCTACCCTACATGTTTGCATAAGATAGTACAAGAGGCTTCCCGGATAAAAAGATTCCCTCCAATGAGTTCTGTTTTGGGTTCTGGTGCCAGTGTCTGCTCCTGTTTTGAGCTGCACTATTAGCATTTTTTGTGATAATGGTGTTTATTTTTTTTTATGATGCCTCCTGATATAACGTTGAACAGATGTTTATGTGATTTGGGTTTATTGACGGTTGGTTTGGCTTTCGAGTCAGTTACTGGGTCATGTTACCCTGATGCAGGAATTGGTGTCTTGTACTATACACCCCATTGTAGTTTGCTCATCTCATATGTTGAGAGTCTCAATTATGTGATCTGTTGCAGTTTCCAAGTTAAAGCTGACAGTTGAATATATAATTGAAGCACATTTTGAATGCATATGTAGAAGCTTGTGTTAACTGGGTCTTATGACTATGTTTAACCGGTAGGAGAGTTTGACTTCTTGCAAACGGAGTTGTACAAACTTGGTGGACTTTGATATGGTCAATAACTCTGTTCGCTTCACCTTCCAAGTTACTTCTAGGCTCTAGCTCTCCATTACTCTGATTAAGCACTGATTGGAGTCTAATTTTCTTTACATGTTCTTTTTATGCTTCAGGTAGCGGGATAAAAGGGACATATGGAACATGGAGTTATTATGGTGTATTGACAAGATGCCTTGCATTACCTCAGCTTTAACAATTTTTGCTTGACCCCTTCAACTTTAGTTAACCTCCGGGAATTGCTCAACTTGTACCCTACAAATGGTAGGACAAGTTTATTCGATGAATTCCCTATTGTTGTGCTCACCTCTGTTCATTAAATTGCATCCAAGTTATTCCTCCAATGGTCATCCGTTACATCCTTTACGTATTTCCACTAGTTGTCACAACATCACTCGTTCTAGCTGCATGCCTTTTCTTCAACTCTCAGCCCCCAATAAAAAACATTTTCCCTTGCTCACTAGTCACTTTTGTAACGAGGCTACATTTCCGTCGAGTGAAGGATCAACATCTGTAATTGATTTTCAAGAATTGGTTGAAAAAGATTGGTCCTTTCTTGATTTGGATGAGTTAAATTCCAATGAGGAGCATATCAAACACATTGGCCGCATTCTATCTGCAGGAGGAATTCAAGAGGATTCAAGGGTTTTGGTTTCAATTGGATCAGAAAAATTTGTAGATCACTTGGTTAAGACTTCATCTTGCAATTTCTTGCTTGTTGTTCATGATTCACTTTTTCAATTAGCTGTTATCAAGGAAAAGTATGACGAGGTCAAATGTTGGCAAGGGGAGCTGATAAGTGTACCAGAAAAGTGGGCACCTTTAGATGTTGTGTTTCTCTATTTCCTACCGGCTTTGTCGTTTACGCTTGACCAGGTTTTTGCAGCACTTGCAAAATGTTGTTCACCAGGTAATTGTGAATGCAATGAGTTTATCTTTTTTTTCACTTGAACCAGTTAAACACAAACATCAAATTCCATTTCAGTGTTTTGACTAAAAATGCATATACAAAAATGTAATGCTGTTAGAACTTCATTAACTAATTAATCGTATCAGTCATCTTAAATTGGTTGTCATCAGAGAATTCAAATCTCTGTTTGAGCTTCTGACCTCTAAGCAATGATTATTAGGTGCAAGGGTGGTTATTAGTCATCCCCTGGGAAGAGAAGTATTGGAACAGCAGAAGAAACAGTACCCAGATGCTGTGATTGCTGACTTGCCTGACAGGGTAACCTTGCAGAAGGTTGCAGAAAATCATTCGTTTGAGATGACCGAGTATGCAGACGAGCCAGGAATTTTTCTTGCTGTTCTACAGTTTTGTGAGGTGAAAAACTTTCATTAGAGCATCTCTGTAAAGGGTGGTTCCCAGATGCCTTGAAAATACGAGGTTGAAACAAAAACTTCTAAAAAAATCTGGAATTGCTGAATCTTATGTATGTTAGAATCGCTTTTTGGTAGAGCGGATGTGAGCATTATCTGTTCTTCATCTTATTCCTTTTCAAATTTCTTGGCCCTTGAAGAAATACTCTTCACTGATCCATTCCCTGCAGATATTTGGTTAGTTGCTCTTTTTATCATTATGCTTATGGGTTATTAACACTGCATTTGAAATTTGAAAGGGAACAGATTTTATGGAACAATGGAGTTGGCTCATGTAGCCAAGACTTTTCCGGGCATCTATATGGTTTGGTAGTCGATTAAGCCTCTAGTTATACGTCTGTTCAGGAAATGTTGTACAAGAGCAGCGAAGTCTGTAATCTGTATCAATATTTTAAGTTTGGTGGCCCACCGACCCTTAATAGGGCTGGGGCAGCCAGATTTCACTTGTCTATCTGCACGCCTAAGCAATTTTTGTAAGTGCTCGGTAAAGCTACAGGATTTGGTTCTTTAGATGTACAAAAAAACTGTGTTATCCTACGTAGAACATGAGCTAATGTGTCATCAATTTGAATCATATTATCACCATGAACTAATCTATGGGGAAATGATCTGCAACAGTCCTTATAACTTCGTCATGTGTTACCAAAATACAAGTTCAACTTATCACAGGAGTCGTAGGAAGGCATGACCACGATCTATTCTTGCTTAACTAAACCCCTCCAGGGTCTGTTCTACCTGTTGAAACAAATATTTTAGTGACTCTGTGCCAAGACTTGCAGTTAGCTATTGAAAACAAAAAACAGGACTGGTGGCAAAGATGATCGAAGTTTGCTGTGCCTTGTCGTTACAGTTGCTGGGAGTGCTGCAGCAGTTATGTTGCCCTGAATATGGCTTGAAGAGTAGTAACAGCATACGGTCTTTTGCTAGTACCTAAATTAACACTAATGGCAAATTTATTATTTTTAAAATATTCATATGCATCGCACTGCAATTGTCAATACTAATGTGACTAATAACTGACAAAAATAAGACTTTAACAAGGAGTCTGTCATTTTAAAATCTAAATTAAACACTTTGAAATAGTTAAATTTTAATTTGAACGTTCTAAAATATTAAATTAATTTGATGAAAAGATTAAAATTAAAAATACACAAATGATCATCAGTTTCAATATACTCGTGAAAGAAAAATCATACCAATAAATTCATTAATATGAAAAGCTGACCGATACAGAAAACCTCAAGCATTATACCGCACCCAAATCGCTCTCTACATTTAAAAATGACACAAATTGGATATCAATCAAACTAACTGCGGCTAAAATTGGAATTTCTCAGAGGAAGATTATTGAGTGCCGGCTTAGGAAGTCTTCAAACTCCAAATAGCCACCTTGCTACTTCTTATTGACATATTCAGAAAAATGAAAACCTCAAGCCGTTACTTGCTGCAAACAAGTTATACTCTTCCATAGTGGTTTCTTTCTTATTGAAAACAGAATCATTTTCAATTTCATCTGCCATTATTTTTGAAGATAATTCTCCATTTCCTGCTTTTGATGGCACACAATCTTGTTTATTTCCTGTTGAAAGAGCTACAGGACCACCAAAATGGAACAAGGAAAATCCAGAATCGCCATTATGCAACTTGGCAATGTTATCAATTTTCATACCTTCACCAGGTTGCGCTTCCGGACGATGTTGGGCATCTGAAGGTATTCTCTCTCCAGTAGCTTCAGTTATTATTGTCTGCCCTTTATGTGCATGCTTGTGCTCCTGTGAGTTCAAGCCATTGGCTTTGGAAAGTGGCTTGTAGGCTGGAACTGGACCAGGAGTAAACACGGGACTTGCCAAATGCTGCACCGGGCTGTATTGCATACATAAGCTTGAGTTTCCGTTCAAATCATAACCAAGAGAGCCAGCATACAAGTATTGGTTTGGGTGAGGAAAGGGCATTAAACCATGAGCTGGAGTTGCTGGCCAAGAAACTGGATTTTGGTGATAGTAACCGAATGCTGAAGGGGCTTGAAACAATGGAAATTGTATGCTTTGATTATGCACAGGTGAGAAAACGCCTTGATGTTGTGAACCAACACTGACAGTTAGTATTCCATTATCAGGGCCTGGACAACTTTTCGAATGCAGATTTCTCTGAGCAGTTCGTCCAGGACCATCGAGTGAAGACCCAGATAGTTTCATGTTTCCTAAGGCCTCACCTCCATTTGTACTCACTTTATTCTCCATCACTGCTTCATGATTAAGAAGACCATTATGATACCCAGAATTCATTCTCTTTCCATATTCTAGTTCATCATGAGTGGAGAAACCATTCTGAATATACATAGTGTCTCTTCCTTCTGATTGTTGGCTCGCATCTTCAGAATCTGAAGTGGATGAAGACTCCAGAATTCCATGGTTTGAAGAGGCTGGATTGCTATCACCTTCACTGGCGGACGATGAGCAGTTGTCAGAAATTGAAGTGCCACCTTCAGGAGTTGCACCTAAATCTGAGCTTTTAGCCACACAGGAACTCACTTCCTCACAAGAAGCATCTCTTGAAGAACAAGGATCATTCACTTCTGCTTGGTCTCCACTCTGGCTTCCTTCTTCAGCTTCAAAGCTGGAGATCCCCAATTCCTTTTGCCTACTGTGTCTCTGATCAATTGCACAGGAGTTTTCTGTGACCACAATTGAACATGTATCACCATATGACTTGATAAGCTTGCTATTAGATTCCACTCCTGCAGTCTTTACAGTAGATGATCTCAAAGTAATGTCAGTATCTGAGTTGCTCCTAGGATACTTCTTTTGTGATTCCATAGGTTCCCAAACCTTCCTAGAATGAGGTATATCCCTACTGGAGGAATTGTTGCCCCCGAGGCATCTGCTTTTGGGTCTTCCACAACCATCACGGATGCTATCTGTTTGATTATACTTGTGTGCACGATAAAATTGCTTGGATGCATCTAATGCAGACTCAGACTTCCCCACAGATTTGCGCTCTCGGCCAACTCTAACGGTAGAAACATACGGTTCAACCTTTGATCTACTATCGTTGCTTTGATGAAAGCAGCAAGCATGGAAATCAAATCTTTCATTCATCCTGTTATTAGAACAATGAAATTTCTCACAGAACCTAAGCCCACAACTTCGACCAATGCATTTAGGTCCATTTATTCTTAATTGCCTACTTGTTCCATCGATACCTCTTGAAGTAGTTTCCACATTTTCACTTTGAAGTCTTGAATCAGACTTGTTAACAGCAGCCCCACTTTCTACACCTACTCCAAGTCTGCGTCTATCAGACCATTTCAGTGATTGATCAAACAGAGTATCTTTCCGAAATTTCAACCTCCGACGAGAAAATTTTGATTGTTCAATCGTAAAAGTGCTAGTCCCATCTTTCAAATTTCTAAACTCCCCATAAGGACTCTCGAAGGATTCATTTTGCATTGAGGAGATGTAATGTTCATTTGACAAAAGTTGTACCTGAATATCAGGTGATCTGGGCCTTGACAAATATGTATCACCTGTTTCACTTGTGGAGTCCCTACAATCAATGGCATTACTAGGTTCTTCATCAACACTTGGCGAATCATCCTTCAAAACATCAGGAAGAACAGAAATACCATCTGATTCAGGAAACTTCTTTTCTTTATCCCTTTCTTTGCCTTTTAATCTCTCCTTTCTTCTAAGCTTTTTCTCTCTTTCTTTTGTTCTTCTCCTCTCCTTGCGTTCTTCTTCTTCACGCTTTTCCCTCTCCTCTTCCTCAAGAAGTTTCATCTGAGGGAAACATGATGTTAAGCATTATAGTACTATGAATCCAATTTTATAATTGAGATGCCCAGAACAAAAAAAAAAGACCTGTTTTTCCAAGGTAATAATTTCTTTGCATGCAACATGAACTCGTTCTTCCAGCAGTTTTAAAGCAAGACAAACAAAGATGCTGTGTGCATTTTGGCGCGCAGTTCCTTCTCTAAATGCCTTCTCAACCTGCAAATACACACAATCTGTTGAGCATGCCAAATTCAAGTAGAACAGCTACAAACTGTCTTGTCATGCACATAGAATTTTGATAATGGCTATCTTCACACTCAATTGGCTGCTACGTCTACAAAATATACTTACTGTTCCATAGATAAAGTACAATGACCTTGTAGTCACCCCTCCCAATCAAACAGTTGATCCTACATTTTCCTACTATAAGAACACATGATGGTCCATCTATCAGAAAAAGGACAAAACTATGCAAAATTTAGACATTAAAAATCCATGTATGTTAATAAATTCCATGTTGAGAAGTGGGTCCAGAAAACTAGCAATTTTTCAGCTAACAATCAGATAGGATAGCAAGCACATTGCAACAATATAGACATGCCTGTTCCTTGAAAATAACAGTTGCAGCATCCAGAAGAAATTCACGAGCAAGTTCAGGACTCTTCGCATGCTTTTGGGGACGGGAGCACTCTCCATCTAGCTCATTTCCATCCTTGTCCATGGAATCATCATCCTAGAAGTGTACAAGAATTTACAATAAATTTTAAGAGTCCAAATATGGCTCTAAACAGCCCAGTGAAAACATAAAAGGAAAAAAAAAATAGGAATTAGCTAAAGCCCACAGAATCCAAATTACCTCTTCTTCCTCGGCTTCTTCAGCATGCTCAAAAAACCTTCTGATACTATCCCCTTCAGTGATAGTAACAAAACCATCACCTACCAGTAGCCTGCAATGCACACATTGTTGACCCTTTAATGAATGAGCTTTTACAGAATACTCATTACACCGGCCATCTAATTTCCAAGCCCTGAGGGTGATATGACACGAAGTCAAACCAGTAAGATCCAGGCCACTGACTTGGACGTTTCCATTCGTGCCTACATTTTCAAATTCTAGGATGTCAGTTTTTCCCTCCCCACTTCCAATTGCCCATTCAAAATGATGGTATGCTCCATCAGAGTCGGCAAAAGCTTGACGCCAATCAGCTTGTACAGAATCATCTGACACCTGGTAAAATAGTGGAGAAAATTTGTTATGCAAGTCCACTTCAAAGCTTATATAAAGATGTAACATTTGTTTCATTAAAGAAGATAAAATGTCACTTGTCCTTGATAATCTTTAACTCATCTCAGGAAGTAACATATATTGCACTAAAGAATGACCTCGTATTGGAATCTAGTATCAGCAACACAAAACCAGTTCGTGCAGCGAGTTTCTCGCCGCATGCGTTTCAGCTCCTTTAGCTCCTTGAACTCACGTATGACATTCCTTCTACAATCTCTGCAAAATCTCTTGCTGTCAAACCTGTGGAGTAATTTTTTTTAATTAAAAAGAGTCACCGAATAACATCAAACATGCAGAATTAGAACCCTAAGGATAAAAGCAAGAACAGGAAAACTAGAACTAGATAACAAATCTGTTAAAACTCTCCGTAATTTTATAATGTTACAACTAACAAATAATTTCCTGACGATCAAAGGAATAAAAGATAAAGATGTAATATTGTCCACATCAAATCTAGGATTCTGACTTAAGCTAGATTCATATATAAAATCCAAAAACCATTTACAAGTCCAAAGCCACAGAAATTGCATGTCAGAGAAACGGAATTGGAATAAGCAATTTGAACTCAAATCCTCAGCGAAAGAGCATGCCTAATGTAAAGCCTAATATGCAAAGTATGGTGATCTCATACTCACAAAAATCAACGGAAAAAATTAATTTCATTCACTTAAATATTAAATACCCCCAACATCACTCTCTTTTTATAGAATGTTTGTCCTTGTCAGGGAAACTACTCATATCCAAAAACATTTCTTGTAAATCCAGCATCATCTTATCCTTGGTAGAGTGCCTTCACATCAAACTATATTTCCGACAAAATGAACCAATATTTTTGGCTTTGACAGATTGCACATGTTGCCGATGATTGAAAAGTAATTTCTTGAGCAAGTATTGCTCTAATCCAGAAAAAAGTTAACTCTCTACAACCTTAAACCTATGACTATAATCATGATTATAACAAAAATTACAGAAACCAACAGAAAATATCGGCAACTTGATGAGCAAACAACAAGAACACATCTTTCCGCTACTTCCAAAATATGAATACAATAATTTAGCTTTTTCCCAATCGTTTCTTCCTTCTGTTTCTTCCCTCTGTCATCCAAACATCTTCTCAAATCAAGGCCTCTCCCAAATATCACCCGAAAATCTAAGAAGCCTAAAACCCACCTAGTTTGTGCTGAACATACAGGTTTTGGTGAAAGAAAAAAAAAACTCATAAACACACTATAGTGGGATGGGACAACTTCCCTATCTCCACTATCATCAAATCAATCCCCCAAAGTACGAAATCATCTTCCCCTACTCTTCCTGTTAATTGTGAAAATTGTAGCTGCAGCAAAGTTGATTCACAGGATGATTTCTAAGGATGTATTAGACCACCTAGGAACCATGACTAACCATAAATATAAAAGTTACAAACTCAAGTAGACCAAGGAAATTGTTTTTCATTACATGCATTTGATTACTGAGAAAACATAGCTGAGTAGTAGAAATGAGGTGGTTTTTCACAATATAAAGGTCAAACTGTCAATCCTGGTACACATGAACCCATATTAAAAAGTATGAGGCAGGTAATCATTTATGTCCTAATTCCAGCCATCCATTTATTTTCTCACTAACACCATAAATCACAAATAAGCCTATCTTTGAAGATTAAATAGTCAGTGAATAGTTGAACCTGCAAAAAAATAAGAACTAGAACTCTAAAGAGTGCTCAAAGAAAGAAGCAAGCTAAAAACTTCTTCCTATTCTACGTCAAATATATCAGAACAATTGGTTTTTTTTTTTTGGGGGGGGGGGGGGGGGGGGGGGGTTGGGGGTTATTTTAAAACCAAACTG
>JANITX010000004.1:47508601-47522105 GCA_027564395.1 Erythroxylum ulei
AGGACGTCGCGAAAGCCTTATACATTTCGCGACGTCTTATACAAAGACGACGCGAAATGTGTATTTTTGTTGTAGTGTCAAGAAATAGGAAAAACACACTCTAAATTTTTGGAGATTGAAATGAAGAAGGGGAAAAAAATTTTGGAATGTATGTAAGACCTATTTATAGGCCTCCTAGACATATTTATAGCTGTGGAAAAATTGTCCAGAGCTACCCTTCCTTCTTCTTGCAAGTGGACGACACTTGAAGATTTGATTGAAAGCCAATCAGATCTTCACATTATTCTTTCTTCCTTGTCATTTCCATATTGCTCACTATCTCCGTCAAGCTGCAAAAGTTATTTGTTTCTATCTTGTTGAGTTTGTGAGAAATGCTAAAGTATATCTAAGTATAGATTTATTTATACAATTACAATGTTATGTTGATATTAAAATTTTTGTCTTTTTAATTGAGTGTTTATAACTTTTCTTTTTATTTTGTGTAATTATATATATAGTTATGTATATATATACACCATAACTAATAACAATTTTATCAATGTGTTTTTCTATTTATTATTATATCTTTACTTATTTCATTTAATTTAGCATCCTACAGTAAAAGAGTAGAAGAAAGTTGCTTCTTTTCCTTTTTCAAAAGAAAGTGTTTTAAATTAAAATCAGACTTACGAAAATGAGCGTATTATTTTAAAATAGTTAATATTATTTTTTATAACAAAAGAATTTGTTGCGCTTTAGATAATAAACCTAGTACAAAAGAATCTTAAATGTGTACCAGTACCAATCACCTCCGCAGAGAACTATTTTTTGCATTCTTCATATTATTTCTTTAAGTCTACACTGCTGAAGTTAGCTCCCATGCATAATTCCTAAACTCCCGTCTGTAAAAGAGGAATGTAATTGTGAAGGAAGAAAAACGCGGAAACTCTGGGGGAAATATTTAAAAAAGAGGAACAGACAAAGGGACGGAAGGCCGCCTGAAAACAGTCACAATAGGTCAAGGCAGAGTTTAAATTTTCTGTACAATATTATGGTGTCTTATTGTGTCTAATAAATTTCAGTCATTTATTTATGTGGGTCTCACATGAGTCCTACGTGAGTCCCACAAAATAAATAGCTAAAATTCTACAAAACAGAATAAGACAGAGTAATGTCAGACAAAGAATCTGAATTTATAAGGCATGTGCTTCTAAGTTGTCAGTTGTTGAGTGTCATGCTTACATTTTTCCTATGGCTTTACAATGTCGTCATTCTCGAACTTGCAACAATTCTCTACATATTTTTAATCAAAATGAATTCAATTAATGGTTAACCTTACAGGGAGTCGTCAATTTAGTCTTAAGATAGTTTGAACAAATTGCCTTTGGTAGGTATAAAAAGATTTGAATATGGATTTTTTTATAAATTAAAAACAAAATTTAAAATAATAATAATAATTGCTAGGACAAACTCTTACTTAGATAGTAGCCATTAAATTCAAAATCATTCGGTTTCAAGAACTTGAGTCAGCTTTATGTCATCACGCCTGACTTGCTTTCATTCAAAATTTCTCGGCGATAGACTTATCGAAAAAAAAAAAAAAGTTTCTGGGCAATAGGACACTTTAGAGGATAAACGCACTGTAAACTATTTCATTCGTTTATTTTAAAGAGTTAATCACATTTCTTTGTTATAAAAATTAATGGAATACGATAAAATAGTTATATTCAAAGTGTTGATGTTACGTGACATTACATGTGAAACGTAAGTCATGTAACTGAAAATATCGTGTGAAACTTCGTAACCAATGTTACAAATATCTAATCTAATTTGGTATTGAATTTAGTTACAGTATGATATACTATTAGTAACTAGTTACTACTAAGTGTCATTTTTAGTAAATTTTTAAATTATAAAATAGTCCATAAATTTATAAAATTAAAAATATACTCGTCAATATATTGTACTATATAATTTTTAATTTCATTTTAACTCTATTTTAAAAAATCATAATAATATAAAATCTAATATAATAATCATCTCTTTATTTATATTAATATTATTTTTCAAATATTTCTCATATAAATAATAATTGCAACTAATGTAAGAAAAATAACATTTAATTCCCATATAGATATAAAATTAAAAATAATACAAAGTACTTAAAATGTTTTAATTAATTACATCAAAACATCGCATAGCAAAAATAATTTAAGTCCATGAATATTACAATAAGAGTTCATGTCAAGGAATACAACAAAGTATAAGTGAAACCTAAAAGGGAAAACCCTTATAATTAAAAGTTTTACATTTATATGGCATATATAGAAATTAACATATACATTAAATATAAGTAAAATTTAAAAAAAAGAGAAAAAAAGATAAATCTGGAACTTCATTCAATGATATAGCTGCTCAATTTACATTGTTCTGAATTTTCTTCTTGTACAAAATTCTTATCGTTGAGAGGAGTCTCATCATTACGATCATTCAAACTCATTATATCAAATGATATATCAATACTTTTCCATTTAAGATTATCTTTCAAGGTACTTTCATCTATAAAATTTAGTTCTTCATCATCACCACTAAAAAATCGATATGTTTAAGACAAATTAGATCTATAAAATTACTTGTTCCATTAAGAGTCCTACTAAATAAATTAAATTAAATTATTAAGAAATTACATGAAATTATATTCAACTTAATAATAATAATAATAATAATAACAACAACAACAACAACAACGTACATTTCTTAAAGCTTTAAGCTGTATTAAATAAAGACTAAATCATTTAATCTTTTGTGTTTCAATCTATTTCTTTTTTTTGGAATAGATGAATTCAATTGTGCCTCAATTCCTTTCACGACCAGCTGTACTCACACATTGACTTGAAATTCAAATTGCGAATCTTTGCAATTCTATTACACCATTTCTGAATTGGTCCCACCAAGCAACTATAAGACAATAAAAGTAATCTTATAAACAAAATAAAGTGATGATTAATTTTAAACAAGTAATGAAACTGAAGAAATATATACCTTAGTTAAGTTTGTCTTTTTGTCGAATTGCAATAGGTATCTCAAAATCACCACACGCATCCTTGTATGCCTCCATTTGTGAGCCAAGGAGATCTTGCATCATCTCATGTGAATTTTTTTGTGATAGTTAATTACGTTCTCCTATTAACTTTAGTTTTTTCTTCTAAAACTTGGCCTAAAAGAGACTCCAAGATTTAAAAATGTCCTAGAAGCAAAAAATAGAGAATAAAGTTGTTTTTTCATCTTTCATTGATGATTGTAAGATAAGATGTATACAAGGAAGACCTATTTATTAGATTGGCCTTGATTGCTGCCTTTGGTTCTTTATGGCATTATAAAAGTTAATTTATTGTTACCGTCTCATCACTATCAACCAGACAAACTAATCTCACCAACACTCACCAACTCGGATGACAAATTAAAATTATGACTAAAATTCATGATCTTCAAATATAATTAAGGAAACCTCCATTCCAAAATTAGAACTGACATATTGAGATACAACTCATTTATCATTTGCAGATATTTGTCTCAACTCCCTCTTCATTTGAATAGAACATTAAAGTGATAAGAAATTAATTGTAAAACTTGTAATAACAGGATGACATACATTCCTACCATTAATGAAACTCTTTTTCATCAAATTCAAAACCTATGCATAATTATAGATGAACTAAGTCACTTTTCTTACTTTCTACATAGCTTCATCAATGATAGGAAAGTAACTAACATCTTATATATTTTTCTAACATTAGGTTATTGCAATATATAGCACAATCAGTCCAATAAAACGAATTATACCTACTCTGTAATCTCTTCTCGGCTACTTTACAAGCAACATCATTGTCAATGATAAATTGTAAAATGTTTTAAAGCTGTACTTCATTCATAACTTCATCAAATATCTTTAATAGATTATTAGCATTCCCTATAAGGCTAGATGCATCAATGAACTTCAAAAGCATTGTCACCTTAGTAGAATAAATCAAAAAATTGATAATTGGCTCTTGTCTTCTTTTTTCGAACCATCATACATGATTAAACACCTATAAATTGTCTAAGCCATTCTTTTTTCATTCAAATAATTTTTCATTTTACAAACATAGATGCTTAGAAGATTACCTTTATGGTCATTAACTGAAAGAACTTTGTATTCTCAACCATACGAGGTAATTGTGTCCACCATAGGCTAACAATAATAAGATTGAGCAGTAATAAATGACACATCTATATCATATCACCATCTAGCCATTGCCATGTCCATATTATGAGCTTCTTCTTTAAATTGTAATGCTTTACACATTAAAGGTTGAGTTCTAGGAGTTACTCATGGAACAAAAAAGTTAGACACCTATCTTCTTCTCTTCCTTACATTAGTTGCAACAATCCCTTCTTGTTGGGTAGGCTAGTAATAATAAGATTTAGCAGTATTAAATGACACATCTATCTCGTACCACCATCTAGCCATTGCCATGTTTATATTATGAGGCGCTTCTTTAAATTGTAATGCTTTACACATTGAAGGTCGAGTTCTAGGAGTTATTCATAGATCAAAAATTTTAAACACCTAAATTCTTCTCTTCCTCATATAAATTACAATAATCCCTTCTTGTTAGGTAGGAATACCACTTTCAATTTACTACTATTATCCTAACCATAAAAAAACTTGCACTACCAATTTCATAGTTTAGTCTTTGCCTTATGTCTTTGTCATTCTGATACTCTTCAAGTAAAGTTTTCATCTGTCATTTTATGTCATGACTAACTTTCTTACAAGGCTTCACATCACCTTCAACCCGAAGCATATGTTTCTTTAATCTAGTGATTCTCCCACCATTCAAATGTTTGTTGCAATACAAACAAATAGTATGGTTCTTCATACTAGGAACCAATCCTACATATATCAAAGCTAGATCATCGAATCTTCTTAAAGAGGTTGGATTATCAAGAGTGCTTGAACTTTCCTCTATTTATCTATAAAAGTAAATAAAGAAATATGTAAAAATTAAATTAATAACTTCAAATCAAAAATAAAGTTTTTACATGTAACATCATTACTTAGCTATAAAAATTCAATAGTCAATTTTAAGAAGATTCATCATATGGAAATTTTTGAAAAAAAATAAAAATCATAAAAGTAAGTCACTATAAGAGTAACCCAATTTCATGTTCAATAAGCATTCACTAAGTACAAGCATTGCGTTAAATGTGCATGACTTTTTATCATCAAGTTTATACTTCTGCTACACCTTTTTGAGGTGCATGATCACTATTGATATTACAACGACACCAAGTAGCACTCAAGCCATCGAATCATATATAATTAATAGGTATATCATATGCATTAAGTATATGTGCATAGGTAAACATGAATAAAGCAACTTAACTATCTTACATGTACGCTTGATAATACAACAAGAGCACATATTAACTTAAACATTTGATTGACCATTTCAATGATAACCTTTAACATCAACCTTTTTATTTTGTAGGTTATGAAGGAAAGCAAATCAAGAAATGGTGACTCCAAACACTTGACACACACAATAGTGATAATATTGGAAGAAGAAGCTACGGGGCCATTTAGTTCCACTTTTATTTTTCTATTGTGGTTTTTAGTTTTTGTTTTTAGTTTTCAGTTTTTTAAAAATAAAAACAAAATCCTATTTGGATGTTAATATCAATGTAATTATATTTTTATCACTGATAATAATTACATATTAGATAAAACATAAAGATAATTTTATTATATTATAAAAATTAAATAAAAGTATCAAGTAAAAATAAATCATTCATAATTCTTATTCACAATTAATTTTAATTAATTACATATACAATATTAAACTAAATTATTCGTAATTCTTATTAAAATGAAAATATTAAATAACTAAGTAATATAAAATCATTCATAATTTTATGGTTTTTATAATTTTTAAAAACAGGAAGAAATAAAAAATAGAAACAAAAAAATTCATAAGTTTTTTTACTGAATTTGAAAACAAAAATAGAAAATAAAAAAATAAAAATAGAAACAAACAAGCCCTAAGATTTTGCAATTATCACGCTACATACTACATTACAAATCGAGTACATACTAGATCACTCCAATATAAGATCCCATATTAACTTTGGCATGAAAAGTAGTCTAAGATAAACTACTAAAGGTATTTGGTCATCTATTTACCATTTTGAATATTAAGGATAAATTATGAAATTATAAATATATAAAGTTATACATATTCTTTATCTAATAAAACATATAAGGTAATTAATCAAATAAAAATGTTTATGGGAGAATTCATAATATTTTTATAAGATTAATGCATACTCTTCGATTACTTGTTTTATCTTTTATTTTGAGTCTTTGCTTTGTTTTATATTTATTGTATTACTTATTTTTATATTTTTGTTTATAGAAATTTATTTCTATATCATCATCATCATCATCATCTTCTGTTAGGTCTATTTTTTATTTTTTATTTTATTTTTAATATGTATATGCATATATATATATATATTTGTTATGTGAGCTTATTAGAAACAACCTATTTACTAGTTAGCAGTAATGCTACATACTATAAGACCTCCCACTACAAGAGTTAAGACATTTAGTGACAATTATTTTGTGACTAACTATTATTTCGTCACAAATACGCAGTTTTTTTGTTGCAAGACAATGGATTGACACAATTGTTTGAATTAACTGTGATGATTTATTTTCTTGTCACTAATACAATAGTAATTGTGACACTTTATTATCTTTCACAATTAAGTTGTCACTATTAATAGGTTAACAGTGACAACTTTTTCTTTTATCACTAAGTTTTGTCATTAAAAGCCTATGTAATTTGGCGGAAAAATGATTTTGGCAGGAATAAACTGTAATGGTGGCAAAACATATGTTAGTAGCTAATATTTTATATTTCTTGTGACAAAACATAAGTTGGTCACTAATATTTTGATTTTTTGTTACGAAACTGTGAATCGTCACACTATATTTTACTTGTTGTGACAAAAAATTTTGTCAAAAAATGTTCAATTAATTAGTGTCTATTTTATATTGTCATAATAACTAAACTATAACTACGATCACAAATATTTGTAAATTAGTGACAATTTTTTGTGACTAAATATTTTTGTCATCACAAAATACGATATTTTTTAGTGTCAAGACAATTGATTGACACTATTGTTTTGATTATCTGTGATGGTTTATATATGCTGTCATTATACAATGGTAATTGTGGCAATTTAGTTTCTTTCACAGCTAAATTGTTACTATTAATATATTAATAATGTTAAACTTTATTTTATCACTAAGTTTTGTCACTGTAATTCTATGAAATTTGATACAAAAATAATTTTGGTGGGAATAAAATGTAATTGCGACAAAACATAATTTAGTAACTAATATTTTCTATTTGTTGTGAGAAAACATAGTTTGGTTACAAATATTTTGTTTTTTTTGTTACGAAACTGTGAATCGTCACACTTTATTTTACTTGTTGTGACAAAAAAATTTATCAATAAATGTTGTATTATTTAGTGTCTACTTTATATTATCATGATAACCAAATTATAACTATGGTCACAAGTATTCGTAATTTAGTGACAGTTTTTTGTGACTAAATGTTTTTGACATCACAAATACGATATTTTTTCGTGTCAAGAAAAATAATTGACACTATTGTTTAGATCATATGTGATGATTTATATGTTTTGTCACTAATAGAATAGTAATTGTGTCAATTTAGTTTCTTTCACAACTAAATTGTCACTATTAATATATTAATAGTGTTAAACTTTATTTTATCACTAAGTTTTGTCACTGCAAGCCTATGAAATTTGATACAAAAATTTTTTTGGTGGGAATAAATTGTAATTGTGACAAAACATAATTTAGTAGCTAATATTTTCTATTTGTTGTGAGAAAACATAGTTTGGTTACTAATATTTTATTTTTTTGTTACGAAACTGTCAATCGTTGCACTATATTTTACTTGTTGTGACAAAAAAATTTATCAATAAATGTTCTATTATTTAGTGTCTACTTTATATTATCACAATAACCAAACTATAATTACAGTCACAACTATTTGTAATTTAGTGATAGTTTTTTGTGACTAAATATTTTTGACATAACAAATATGATATTTTTTAGTGGCAAGAAAATTAATTGACACTATTGTTTGGATTATATGTGATGATTTATATGTTTTGTCACTAATACAATAGTAATTGTGTCAATTTAGTATCTTTCACAGCTAAATTATCTCTATTAATATATTAATAGTGTTAAACTTTATTTTATCACTAAGTTCTGTCACTAAAAGCCTATAAAATTTGGCGCAAAAAATATTTTAGTGGGAATTAATAGTAATTGTGACAAAACATATGTTGGTAACTAATATTTTCTTTTTATTGTAACAAAACATAGTTTGGTCACTAATATTGTTTTCTTGTTAAATAAACCCAAACTAATATTGCTTGGGATTGTTTAAATTAAAATTTTTATCTTAAATTTTAAATTTTAAAATTAATTTAATTTATTAATTTCAATCAAAACCCAACTAATTTATTACAATTAATATGACTTTAAAATTTGTTAAGTCCAAATTTAAGTTGATCAAATTATATTTAATTTATTAAATTTGTTTAGAGTATTTATTTTCAAAATATTAAATTATAATTTAAGTTGATCAAATTATATTTAATTTGTTTAGAGTATTTATTTTCAAAATATTAAATTATAAAAAAATTTAGTCAAATTTTAATATGTGAGCAACTGCTTTCCAATTTCACATTTTTTGTCCCAACTTGTCATCCCATGGTTTGCTTATGGAGAAGTAAAGGAATGAAAACAACCAACTCTTTTGCCATTTTGAATCGATCCCTCTGAAACTGTAAGCTACTTCCATGGAGGCTTGAAGTTTCAAGAACAATTTATGGAGCTATTAGGGAAGGTTAGCAAATTGTATAGGATATCCATTACCCTTTTTGGTTCAGATAAGATCAACTACTCCAATCCATACCTATTAATAGCTTACCGACTTCTTGTTTTGTCTGTACATCAATTTACTTAGTCTTGATGTGTCATCTAGAATGGGAGACATTAGTTTTTTCGTTGGTGATGAAAAGGAGGCATTGAAGTCTTTTGATTTATTCAATTCTTAAGTTTGTTCTAATAATCAGTTCTAGCAATCCAAACAAAAACATAATATTGCTGCAACAATCACTGAGGTAAGTGCTATTTAGTATTAGTATTTTGAAGTTGAAACAAAGATTGAATGGAGCCATCGGATTCCAAATACACCTGCCTTTGAGAAAGAGTGAATGGAGCCATCGGATTCACATTAATTTCCAAATACACCTGCCTATGTACAACGTTAGAATACAACCATTAGTCACAACCTGGACAAAATCAGCTCTCCAATTCTCCCACCACACCACACATAAGTACCACAACATACTAGATTCATTTTAACCACAAGAAGGCAGAAAATACAATCCAATCTACTGTCAACATAAACATAAGCAGCTGGTATTTGAAATAGGCAGAAAATACAATTCAATTCTTGGTATTTGAAATGAAAGGTTCGATTTATCCTAGAACTAACTTCCTCTCAAGTTCTTCTGCTGGCCTTAAGGGATTAAGATGACTATACTGATGAAATTCCATGTGCATACCTTCCAATTCTGTAGCTGCAGATTGTATGCAATGTGCATACCTTCAGCTTCTCCTATCATTCATTCAGCACAACTCTGCAGATTGTATGCAAAGTAAATATTACCTTAACACATATTACCTCCACATTTAAAGAACAAAGTAAATAACCAAAGCTTCAGAATTTCACAAGCAAATAATCTTCCACAGAAACAAAGAAGGAATTGAATGTGGAGATTCAATAACCAAGTGTAGGCTCTTTATTGCCCTACATGTAAAGAGGAAAAGAATAGTTTGGAACTGTGTAATAACATATTTGTTCTACTTTCTAAGTTCCCTTTTTCAGTTGTAATTGCCATGTCTTCTAATTCACGTCTTTCATAAAAATTCAACCTTTATTCCCATGGCATTGTTGTTGTTTGGCTTCAAATGTTGTTCTATGGTATGAATTGGCTCACGGGGAAGTTATGTGCTCCGCTTGCCATTTAATTTTTTTTGGGTGTGTTTTCGCTCACTTCTGTAGCAGTTCTGGGACAAGTCACCGCATCATCAACGTGAATATATTTATATTGAGTAGTAATGTACATAAAACCAGTGTTTTGAGAAATAACCTGATCTAACCTTTTAAGTGTCCTTGGCAATAAATGCCTCATCTTGAGCAAATGGAGGTGGGATATTTCAAACAAACTTCCGATTAAAGCAATCGTCATGATTGATAAGGAAAATTAATGTGCACCACTGCACATAACACCAGTAATGCATGCTCAAAGTGAGACGCATTTACAATGCACAACCATTCAGTAACATGAATAACACTTGCAAAGGACGTTTCAACTTAAAAGCAAAAACAGTAATGTCTAACCTGGTTTAGAGTTGGCGAAATTGGAGCCCCTAGCCCACAGAAGCAAAGCTCCAAGCTAGATGACTCAACCATTTATGTAGCAGTTGAAAGAACACAATGTCCAGAATTGGGTCCTATGATTTTGCAAGAACCAAAATTCGAGGCACAAGAACAAGGGCCGCAAATCTTGGTCGAACTTTGTGTAGTTGATAAGATTCCAAACATACCCTCAACTATGAGAACAAATCGTCTGCTTCCCTTGTCCATCTAATTGCCGCAACCTTCTCAAAATGGAAAATGAGCTAGAAAAATTGCACAAGTCTGGCTGTAAAACAGCCCATCGGGGAAGCAGAATTAAATGGATAATTCATTAAAATGAAAGATATTTGCAGCGCTGAAACAATTCTCCACTGACAAAGGTACATTTCTGACCGTCAATGCTAATACATGTCACAAGAAAAGCAATGTAAATTGTTTGAGCTTTAAGCAAGGTAACGATACAATTTTCTATCCACACCATCTCTCTCCAAGAAATCCCTCTCAATAAGAGACTCGATCCTTTTCTTAATCTCTGTAGGATTAGCCAGGAAGCGTGACTGCAATTGCTTAGTGACCTCAGCAATTATATTGTTATGGTCCAGCACTCTCCTTGATTTCATGATCCTTACAATTGCAGCTTCAATCTGAGGCTTTCTGTCCTCCTCTACCCTCTGTCGGGTCTCTTGCTTCTCAGGTTCTGATTCCTTCTGTGCAACCACAGTCCCTATCTTCACCTTATAGAACTTGCTTGTGAACTTGTCATTAACAAAAAATACATCATCCTCACCGATGTCCTTACTCATGGGCTCTTTCCGGAGAACATTCTTCCCCTTCACACATGCCATTGATTGCAAGCATCTCTTCAAGTCTGAAGCAGGAATCTCCGTTGCCTGCTCAATCTCCTTGTAGCTAAGCCTATCAGCATTATTAAAAAGCAAGAGCACACACATCTGGTAAGTCGAGACATTCAATTCATGCTTCTGGCCCTTCCCAAAAGTTGCTTTGATGTCTGCTGTTCCCATATTAGTTTGCCATGACAATCTACGACCAGTGTGGGTCCCAAGGTAATATGACCTGAACTTGTTGCACAAAACTGACATTTCAGCAGGCAAATTGCATGTAACACTAGGTTGAGTAGGCCAAGATCCAGTAGTCAAAACCTGGACAACCAATGTTGGTCCATCACCAAGCTCAGGGTGCGCCGCATAAAACCCTTGCATTGTGTCCTGAGAGGTCTTCATGTCTGTAAACATGCCTTCTAATTTTGAAGTGAACTGATATCCACATTCTGTCTTAAGCTTGACAATCAGACTTCTTTCTGCATCATCAGAGAAAGTTTTCCCTGATAGCAACCGTTTAGCTAAATGCTGTTTATAATACTTCTCGAATACGTCTTTCTCCTGTAAGTAACGAAACAACATCATCACCTTGTCAAGAATAACTTCCACATCCTCCTCATTTACACCTTTTAAACCTTTCCGGAGCTTGTCATCCACAAACAATGAAATAAACTCAGGAGATCGAACATTAAGATTGATGAAGTATTCAAAGGAGGAATTTAAAGCATTTTGGAATGTCTTGTCATTGCTGAATGCTGAGCTTACAATGCTGTCATACTTATCTTTTTCATCCAACAAACGTTGAACAAATTCCACCGGATCCTTCAACGTTTCAGGGTCAGTCACTAGTTGCTTGCCAGTTTCCCTAAGATGCGAAGTCATTACATCTCGTATTATCGAACGACCATTAGCAACACGCCGGAACAATTTATACATTCTTCCTAAATCTTCATACTTATCGTCAAGAAGCATATTTACCATGCCCGAATTCTCCATGTGGACCAACCTGTACATGTGGTTAGCAATCATCTCCCTCTCCACCACATTAGTTATCCTAACTTCACTCTTGGCATCCAAATAATGTGTCACCCTTTCAATCTCTTCAAACAACCGCTTCTCAGCTTTCTTCAGATACTCCCCACAGTCACAGCACTCAATAAACTTCTGTGATTCACCCCTATAAAACTCCGCCGAGACCCCAAGAAACGGCTCCTCAAAGTCCACTTGATAAACTGAACACCCTAAATCCATCAGCATCTTGATCACATTCCTCATCAACCCTCTGTCAATAACCTCACCGGTCCGCTCTCTGCGAATCAGTTCAAGAAGGGTATTTAACAGCCTAGTCTGGATTTTAGCAGAGTGAATAATATTATCCCTCCACAGGTTGAGGCCAAGCTCATGAACTGGTGTTTTATGAGTACTAGGAATGTAAGTCCTGTCCATGTACATCAAAATATCCCTGATCATTTGCAAAGCTTTGTTATGATCACTCCATCTCCTGTTCAGCTCCTCAAGGAAAGAATCTCCCTGAGCAGCATCAATTGACTTTGATATATCTTTAAGATGTGAAGTCATAGTTGTAACCAAACCAGAGTAGAGCTTCTCACCAAATTTATGCAGCACCATGTTGTATGCATTCCTACAATCAAAATAATAATAATAATAATTTCCTAAAATCTGCTTACATCCATCAAACAAATCAATTATAAAACATTCAAAAAAGAACATATTCAAAATAAAAATTACAAAATCAGACACAAATCATCATATATACATGATCTTGAAATTAAAATAAATTAAGAATATAAATTAGTTAAGCATCAGCCATATATACACATAACTGATTATCTACCTGTAGAGCTCTTCGAAGCTGAGGCCACTAGCGTTGTGATTGTAAATCTCACGGATGGCATGTTCAAGAATCTTCCAGGTCTTATCGGCGTATTTGGGATCGACCACCACCCGGTGCTTGAACGCCTCTATCTGAAAGTTTCGCTTCTTCTGATTACTCATCGGATGGATCCCAAAGAAGACAAGAAGAATTTTCCTTTTTTATTTTCCCCCTTTTGTTAGGGTTTGAAATTTTGCGGAAACAAA
>JANITX010000004.1:47679681-47689976 GCA_027564395.1 Erythroxylum ulei
ATGATATATAATAGCATGGTAACATCTGTGACCGAAACCAAGGTTTTTTTCCTATTGACTTTTCAGACTTAATTATTGTTTCAATTTGCAATTTTCCTTTTTGTTTTTTATTATTTCGGTAAGTAACAAAAACCACCCTTTTCATTATTTGTGCCGTTTGAATTCGTAAATTCCATAATCGCAAAATTCCTCGTGGGAACGATATCCGTTTACCGCTACTACATTAATTGTTTTAACGGAAGTGATTTCTTTTATATTTGATTGCAGGCGACAACATTCACCATTATATGTGGTATCAGAGCCTTGATGAATAGATAATAATCCTTATATTATTGATTGATGATTGTTTCGGTTATGATATTTATAAAAAATTATGATGTTAGGGTTTTGTTTAAAGAACATTTTTCCTTTAAAAAGAAAGTGATGCAGCCGTAAATAGATTCGAGCGTTCGTCTATGTGTCTCTTTACTTCTCTCTCTGGACGTTGGTTGTAACTGTCCTTGCGTTTCTTTATTTCTCTGGTTTTGAGATTTGGTTTAAAGAAGCAAATAGGTTTTCTCAATTCCAATTGCCCACGTTGCTTTTGTTTTAATTTATGATTGTTTGTTTGTTGTTTCATGAACCATTTGATTACCTTGGATTTAGCATGGAACTGTAGGGTTAAAGAACAATTTGGCTTGCATATTACTATGAATATTGGGGATTTTGTTCATCTGTTAAACGCTTTGTACACCATTTGTTTAATGCTTTGTGCGTGTTTCAATAGGCGGCTCTTGTGCCAATATCCATACTATGAATATTGTGTTTTCAATCAAAAAATTATAGCCTTGATCCATAAAGTTTTGATGATATAATGAATTGTTTTTAAGTTTTGATTTCTTAATTTTTGGTCATATTAATGATATTTTTGACCTATAAGCAAAATTTTAATTTTGATTTTAATTTCATCTTATGCATATCTTATGGATATATTATTATTATTTTATAACTATGGCAGTAAAGTGGTCAAATTAGTTTTGAACTTGTGATCATATAATTTATGTATTTTATGAAATGCTATTATGAAAATTTATTAGTTGATAGAATTAAGGACTTTACCCAAAGGTAAATCAATGTTCTATAACTAATAAATATAAAGGAGAAAATTGATATACTCTTATCATATGTTTATAGTTATCCAAAGATGCTAGATATATTTGACGAAGTTTATTTAATTTTCTTATAAAGTTCAAATAACATTTTACTGATGGTGAAGATATGTATATTTATGCTTACCCAAAGGAAACTTGCAATAAATTTAACTTATGTGCTTATTGTCTGAATCTGTTACTTAGTGAGCATTTATATCTTTGCAGTTGTTAGCTTTCACTCTTAAGCTTCTTCTGTTACCTTGTTCACTGCTGTGAATTTCTCTTAATGGAGCGAACAAGTCACTTTCCATTTAGGTGCTTTAGATCTTGACTTGGTGTTATTAGAGGATAAGCCTTCTGACCTTAATGATACCAGTACAGAGGCTAAAAAGGCAAACTACAAGGCGTGAACAAAGTCTAACAGTTTATGTTTAAACTTTATGAGAATGATGATTGCCAACAACATTACGTTTACTCTTCCTAGCATTGAAAATTAGAATGTTAAAGATTTTCTTAAGCTTGTGGAAGATAAGTTTCGTTCTACTAATAAGGAAATTGTAGGGACACCTATGGCTGAGCTCACGACCATGAAGTTTGATGGGTCAAAGAGTATGCAACAACATGTCCTTGATATGACAAATATCGCAACAAGACTTAAGACACTGGAGATGGCTATGGATGACTCCTTCTTAGTGTAGTTTATCATAAACTCAATTCCTACTGAATATGGACCATTCCACATCAATTATAACACATTAAAAGATAAGTGGAATATTGATGAATTGTCCAGTAAGCTTATTCAGGAGGAATTGAGATTAAAGAAACATGGAGTTTATTCTATTAACCTAGTAGGTCAAGGAGCTAGAAAGAAACTCAAACCAAAGTCCAAGGATTTTAAAAAGAAAGGACTTACTAAAGTTCCACAAGTTGTTGATGGTCAAAGGAAGGGACAAAAGTTAGATAAATGTCACTTCTGTATGAAAGAAGGACATGATCATAAAGACTGCCTAAAACGTAAGGCTTGGTTCGAAAATAAAGGTATACATTATGTTTCTGTATATTTTGAATCAAGTTTATCTGAATTTCCTTCTAATACTTAGTGCTTTGATTATGGTGCCACTGCTCAAGTTTCCAATATTAGTTAGTGATTCCTTACAATCTAAACCATAAGTCCAACTAACAACTTTCTAGTTATGGGGAACCAAATGAAGGCCTCAATTGAAGGTGTAGGGACTTACAAGCTTACATTAGATATTGGGTTTCACTTAGATCTAATGAACACTCTCTATGTACCATCAATTTCTAGAAATTTAATTTCTGTTTCTAGACTTGATGCTAGTGGATATATTTTTAAAGGTGGAAATGGTTGTTTCAATTTATATAAAAACAATTCCTTTAGTGGTTATGGAATACTTATTAATAGTTTATATAAATTGAAACTTGATGATTTTTTTTCTCTTCTGAATCCCTATCTATTGTTAATCATAATGTTGGAATAAAACATAGTTTGGCGAATGAACATTTTGCTTACTTCTGGCATAAACGTTTGGGTCATATGTCCAAAGAAAGGTTAGACAGATTATTAAAGAATGAGATTCTAACGAATCTATATTTTGTTGATCTTGGATTATGTATGGAATGCATTAAGCGTAAGCAAACCAAACATAGTAAGAAAGGAGCCATGAGAGCCAGTCAGTTTCTTGAAATAATACAAATAATTTTTCACGGTATGGTTTTATCTATTTGCTACATGAAAAATCTCAAACTGTAAATACCCTTGAGGTGTTTGTAAAGGAGGTTGAGAGGCAATTAGAAAGCAAAGTGAAAATTATAAGATCTAATAAAAGTGGTGAGTATTATGGAAAGTATGATGAATCTGGACAATTTCTTGGTTCATTTACTAAGTTCCTTCTTAGTAAAGCAGTTCCTAAAACTCCTTTCGATTTATGGACAAGAAGGAAACTTAGATTAAGGCACCTGCGTGTTTGAGGTTGTTTAGCATAAGCACGTATCTATAATCCACATGAAAGAAAATTGGATTCTTGAATAGTTAGTGGTTATGTTAATGGTTACCAAGAGAAATACAAAGGGTACAAGTTTTACTGTCTGAACCATAGTTCTAGAATTGTTGAAATAGCGAATGCCAAATTTTTGGGGAATGGTGAGGTTAGTGGGAGTGCTAAAAATCAAATTGTGGATATTAATGAAATAAACTATTACCCATAAATGTTCTTAAACCCACAACTACAACATATGTTGTTCCTTCTTTAGAAGATCAAAACAATCTTTTAAACAACATTTAAATAATGAAGAAGCACCCCATGAAGAACCTAACTTACCACTAGTTCATGCAAATTAACTAGTTGGTATAGCTTTAAATAAACTTGCAACGATTAGAAGGTCAACTATTTCTGATGATTATGTGGTTTATTTGCAATAGTTGGATTATGATTGTGGCATTAATAATGATCATGTTTCGTTTTCACAAGCCATAAGTAGTGATAAGTTTGAAAGATAGATTAATGCTATGAAAGAAGAGTTGAAATCAATAGCTCAAAACAATGTCTAGGATCTTATAGACTTTCCAGAAGGTTCTAAATGAGTTGGCTATAAATGAGACATTAAGACCAAACTCGACTCAAATGGAAATGTTGAAAGATATAAAGGTAGACTTGTTGCCAAAGGTTACACCCATAAAGATGACATTGATTACAAGGAAGCTTTTTCACCTATCTTAAAGAAAGATTCATTAAGAATAATTTTAGCATTAGTGGCTCCATTTGATTTAGAGCTACATTAGATGAGTGTGAAAACAATCTTTCTAAATGGGGATCTTGAGGAGGAAATTTACATGAATCAACCTGAAGGTTTTTCCATTGAAGGTAAAGAAAGCCTATATTGAGAAAATTCTTAAGAAATTTAAATTTAACATAAGCAAGTGCTCAGTAGGTGTAGTCCCTATTCAAAAGGGAGATAAATGTGGTCTTTTGCAATGTCCAAAGAATGATATAAAATGTAAGCATATGGAAACAATTCCATATGCTTCTATTATGGGCAATTGGACGTACAAACCTGCCATCAATTTTGCAGTAGGGATGCTGGGTAGATATCAAAGTAATCCTGGTATTTATCATTGAAAGGCTGCAAAGAAAGTGACGAGATATCTTCAAGAAACAAAGGATTACATGCTTACTTATAAGAGGTCTAATCATTTAGAAGTGATTGGATATTCAGATTCAGATTTTGCCGGGTGCGTTGATAGCATAAAGTTAACATTTGACTATTTGTTCCTATTAACTGAAGGAGCAATGTTGGACTCCAAAATTTTCTTGGAAGTTAGAACTATTATATGTGAAATGCTGGAAGTTAAAAGCTGGAAAATGTAGTTGAAATATGTTCACTGAGTATGCTTCGATGTTTCAGCCATAAGTTTTTCTCTAGTTATCTAAATGAGATGATTCTTAATTTGGATTAAACTAGAAAAATAGGGCTACAAATTATATGATGAACTTGAGTTCTAATTCAGACCCTAAGAGTTTCAATTTTTGGATGGAAGTTGAGCACAAAATATTATTTCAGTATAAGAATAGTTTAGAAATGTTTGGGATATAAATTTCAAATTACAAAACCAAACTGAATGGATTTTATGTCATTAGAAAATTAAGACAATGAGGAACATTTTTCTAGAAGGAAGTAGTGTCAAATTTCTTCATTTACTTATCAAAATAAGGAGTTAAGGTGTTAGTAGTTGATGGACTATAAAGGGCAAAATTGGGAGAACTAATTTAACAAAGGGTAAAAAGGGAAGAGTAAGTAAAATGTGGTCTTGTTTAAAAGAAGAATAGGAAAATCGTGGGAGTTAGAAAATAACAAAAAACGTGAAATAGAAGAAGAGAAATGGAGAGAGTCGCAGAGAGAAGAAAAGAAGAAGGAAAGAAGAAGAAGAAAAAGGAAGAAGATTTGTTCAAGGTAAGCTCCATGCTATTTTCTTCTTATTTGGTTTGAAAAAGGAAGTAGAAAAGATGGGTTTTTATGTTGGGAATGAATGGAGAAAGAATATGGATTAAGGAAACCCATTTGATTTTAGGGTTTCTACGCTAGGTTTTGGGTTTTCTAACCTAGATGGACTATAGGTAGGTTAGGTTTGAGCTTGATTTGTGTTGAATTTATTTGTTATGATTTTGAAGTTTTAGGGATTTTTTTGAATTGGAATTGAATGGAAAATTGGTTTGTTTTAGGAAATCAAGAAAATCCTACCCAAGAGCAAGAGGAAGGGTACAATTGAGTTTGGATTTTCAAGCGAAGTAAGGTGGGTAATTTATTTATAGTTATTGTGTAATGGGCAAAATGCCTTTTGAGTGTGTAGGCTTGAATTTCCAAATTGTGAATTGCTATGATGTGGAAAATGCATTATGATGTGTTTTATGTTATGTCATGCATTGAAAGATGTATGACATTTTGATATGATTGAATTGTGAGTATGATCATGTTATGCCATGGAATTGTGTCATGGCATTTTGTATAAAGAAAAAGTAGGAGAATATGGACTTGTGAATGATTGATTTAAGCATGAAAATTGATTGTGTTTGGGCGAGTTATGCTTGGATGACAAAATGACATCAAATATGTTCAATGTGATGATGTACTGATCTATGTGTTGTGAATGTTGTTTTTACATCGTTAGATTAAGATAAGATGAATATGCTTATATAAATATACATATATGTTTGATTGTGTGGCTCATCGCTAATGGCTATAAATATCTTAGCCACTAAGCTGTGTAGCTCAACCCAATATTTTTCCCACTCCTCAGGTGCAGATCGAGAAGATCAGTGATCCTTGCAAGGCATTTGGATACATCAAGCTAGCTAGGCGTCTTTTGTATTAAGTTAATAACATTTGGCTAGCTTTATAAGCATATCGAAAATTGAGCTTTCATCTGTATTTGTATGAAGTTACTGATGAGCGTGTTGATATGAAATTAAAGCTAAGCTCAAATTGTGCTTGGTTTTGTTATTGAATTATGATTACTTTTGCTTATGATTTTCCAAGTTTCATATTGCATTTCATATTTCAGGTCTTTTACAGGGGTAAAATTAGTGTTCTAACTTCTGGGTAAAATCTCGAATAATCTAGGTTGGATTAGACAAAGTTGTCTTCTAGAAAGTGGTAGCTAATCTTTTTAGCTTCCCAACGGTGTATCGTCTTAGTTTTGGATCGTCTTAGTTTGTATCGTCTTAGCTTTGGATCGTCTTAGTTTGTATCGTCTTAGTTTTGGATCGTCTTAGTTTGTATCGTCTTAGTTTTGTGCATCTTCTTATACACTGTTCACCTTATATCTTCTGTTCCATTTTTTATCCTTTTAGTGGCTGAATCTCGCTTCAAGTTCTTCACAAAAGTTGTAGATCTAGAAGTCCTATTTCAAACCGTTCAAACACAAAATCAATCCGACATCTGTAGCAAAAGTTATGGCAATTGCGCTAAGACATGTACAATATGAGTAAGGACATAAACATGTTGGATTCTTTTGGCCATAACTTCTTCACCCAACCTTTAAATGAAGCGATTCTTGAAGCGATGGATTCCTAACACGTTTTTCTACTTTAACAAAAAAAAATTGATAGCCTTTGGTGTTGAATTTCAAAAGATTGACAAAAGGTAAGTGAGGGTTCATTGAAATGACCCCACAAGGAAACCCGCTTACGCTTTTGGACTCCGAATCAATTGTTGGGCTTCGGAAATGGGGCCCAACAATGTAGATGTTCCAAAGACTACATTCAAGACCTAATATGGCCACTATCAATTCCTAGTGATGCCTTTTGGGCTAACTAATGCACCAGTTGCTTTCATAGATTTGATGAATAGGGTGTTTTGACCCTATTTACACTAATTTGTTGTAATGTTCATAGATGATATATTAGTCTATTCGAGGAATGAAGAGGAACATGCTCAGCATTTAAGAATTATACTACAAACTTTGAGATACAATTATTTTCCAAATTGAGCAAGTGTGATTTTTGGCTAAAGGAAGTTTCTTTCCTCAGGCACATCATCTCTTTATAAGGTATCAGGGTAGATCCCAGTAAAATTGAGGCAATTGTTAATTGAAAACTACCTTAGAATGTGACAAAAGTGAGAAGTTTTCTTGTCTTAGATGGTTATTATTGGCGCTTTATTAATTACTTCTCCAATCATAAAGTTAATTAAGAAAGGTGCAAAGTTTGAATGGAATGATAGATGCCAAACTACTTTTGAGCAGTTAAAGAAGATGCTCACTGAAGCTCCAGTGTTGACACAACCAACTCTAAGAAAAGAGTATGCTATGTACAATGATGCTTCTAGGAATGGTCTAGGTTGTGTACTGATGCAAGATGGAAAAGTGGTGGCTTATGCCTTGAGATAGTTAAAGTCACATGAATACAACTTCCTTACATATGATTTAGAATTGGCAACAATGGTATTTGCCTTGAAAATTTAGTGGCACTACTTATATGGGGAAAGATGTAGAGTATACATGGATCATAAAAGTCTAAAGTACCTGCTTACATAGAAGGAGCTAAATTTGAGGCAATGGCATTGGCTAGAATTGTTTAAAGACTATGATTGCATAGTTGACTACCACCTGGGAAAAACTAACATGGTAGAAGATGCTTTGAGTATAGGAATTCTATTTCAGCTCTGTCATTACAACATAATAGATGGAGATTTATGCCAGATGGAGCTTTGATAGCTCAATTAAAAGTGTGTCCTGACTTGAGACAGATGATGGTAAATGCACAAAAAGATGATGCCAAGTTGCAACAAATTGTACAAGCAGTGCAAGAAGGGAAACAAAATGATTTTGTGATGAAAAATGATGGAAGTATGTACTTTAAGAGTATATTATATGTACCGACAGTACAGGACTTGAAGAAGAAGTTATTGCATGAAGTCTATAATATTGTGTTAACCATGCATCCTAGGGTAACAAGATGTAGCAGGACTTAAAATGATATTACCGGTGTCCAGGAATGAAGCATGATGTAGTGGGCTATGTGTCCAAATGCTTAACTTGTCAATAGGTGAAAGTTGAACATCAGATCCTGTCTAGCCTATTGAATCTCGTTCCCATTCTATAGTGAAAATCGGATAATATTACTATGGAATTTGTAACAGGTCTACCCCTTGCACAGAGAAAGCAAGAAGTGGTATGGGTTATAATGGACAGGCTTACCAAATCAGCTCACTTTAAACAGGTCCAACCTGATTATTCTATAGATAAGTTAGCTGAGTTGTATGTGAATAAGATTGCTTAGCTACATGGAGTGCCATTCTCAATTTTTTCTGATCAAGATCCATGATTTGCATCAAGATTTTGAAAAAGTCTACAAACAGCTTTGGGTACTCTACTGATCTTTAGCATAGCCTTTCACCCACAAACTAATGGACAATCTAAGAGAGTTATACAAGTGTTGGAAGACATACCTAGGTCATATGTTATGGAATTTCCAAGTAGTTGGGATAGGTACATTCTTTTGATGGAATTTGACTACAACAATAGTTATCAGTCCAGTATAGGCATAGCAACATATGAAGCATTATATGGAAGAATATATAGAACTCCGATTTGTTGGAAAGAACTAACTGAGAACAAGAAGATTGGGACTGACATAGTCAAAGAAACAAAAGAGAAGGTGAAGGTTATTCAACAAATATTGAAGGTTACAAGTGATAGACATAAATCATATGCTGATTTGAAGAGGAAAGATATTGAATATGTTGTAGGTAACGAAGTTTTCTTGAAAGTTTTGCCCTGGAGAAAGGTGTTAAGATTCGAGAAAAAGGCCAACAAGGTGTGCTCAAAATATCAAATAAATGGAAAGCCAAAAATATGGAAAAAGGATAAGAGGAAACGAAAATAGAACAAAAAGGGAAATATAGAAGTTTTTAAAGCAAAAAAGATGAGCACCGTGAAATTAGTAACAAACAACGTCCTGTAGGCAATCGTAAAAATGAGCAATGTTGATCTTCTATTTACCAGAGTAAACTGCATTTGAAGCTCCACCTTGTTCTCCTTAGGCTGCCATCTCTATCAACATATAGAGCTTTTTGATAGGCATCTGTTGGAGAGGAACAAAGACAATCCCACGTTACCCTCCAGTTTACAAGTCTCAACAAGTCATTGCCAATTTAATTAGTTAAATCTCCCAAGTAATGGAAGACGAATAGTATTTGCAAATGTAACTTGGTGAAGCATTCACGAAAAACTTACATCATTTAGAGCTTCTGCAGCAGCATCAACATCTTCCGCAGCAAAAACATTCAACTGTTGCAGTACCTGCGAGAAAGGAAAGGAAACAAAGGTTGCTAAACTATTTACTTCTAAGAAATGTGGACAGCAGGGGCGCTTCATAATTTGTCTGTAATTCTAAGGGCAGGGAAACAGAGGGAAACGAAATAAGACGAACATAAACAAAGAAACATTCCCTAACTAATTACAATCACTGCACATCCCAAACGGTGGCATATTAACTCTATCTAAACCTGTACATTGTAGCAAAACCAGTAACTATCAAATACTTCATGAAAATAATCAAAATAAACGTGTATTAGTACTACCACAATAATATCAACCAATCCTTGTCATCCAAAGGAAAAAGTACACAGAAAAATCTCAATCAACTGAAAGATCACGTTCTTGTAACTTGAAAAATCAAGAAAGACACTGAAAATGACAATTATTATATCCAATGACCTTCTAGCAATAACATTACGGTTATAAACTACTAATAAAGAGATGAAAAAGAAGCCCTATCATGGATGAACACATATTATACGTTAAACTACAAGCGCATATAAATTCCATATGTTTTGCTCTATAGAATGATAACAAAGGACTAAGTCTTGAGAATGTGAAGGATACACAATGAATGGTTTACCTTCTTTGCATCTTCTTTCTTCAAAGTGGGAACATAGTAAGTGACAGAAAAGGTATCGCAAAAGCCGATTGAATATAAGAAACCCACTTCACTTGTTGTCCCTATCATTAGAAGCTTCTTTCCCTGAAAGTGCACTCAAAATGTCATATAACTTTAGGCTTGGCAAGATTAGAAATGCTTAAAAAAGGTGAGATGGGCTTCATGTACCATTTTGATTTTCTTTATATGAAGAAGTTGCTTATTGAAT
>JANITX010000004.1:47703325-47714384 GCA_027564395.1 Erythroxylum ulei
TTTCAAATAATGGAAATAAATGATTTCAACTACTTTATAAATATGCAATTATTGCTCTTTAAATGCTTTGAGGAAGTGTTACATGTTTATGGTGGAATTTATGAGTCATGGACATTTTTCAAATCAAGAAAGTTAAATGTTTTCAATTGTGTTATGAATATTGCATTTATTGCTTCTTCATTGAGTTGAGAAATTACTATATGTTTGGTATATGAATTGTGTTGATAATTTATGGAAAGAATATGAAAAAGATTTTTGAAAAGATATTATGATTATGAAAACATGTTTAAGAAATGTGTCATTTTGGGTAACATGTTTACAAGTTGTGAAATGCATGATTATGTGGGTTTGGGGTGCTCCATTTTGCTATGTCAAGTGCACTTCGACTCTATTAAAGGCTTCTCCTACCTTCCCGCTAATGGCATGGAGCTCCTTCATAGACTCCCTCATGTTTACGACTACGAAAAACCATTATGTTGGCTTGTGATAGTACGTTCTGTTTACGAATACACAAGACCATTACGTGGGAATTTGTTAGTACATTCTGTTCATAGACCTACCCAAGCAATTCTGAATTGCTTATGTGTTTGTGATTGGATAACAATTTGATGCATATGTGACTTATATGTTTATGATATGTGTTGACAAGTTGAGAATTTGGGAAATATGTGTTTTTTGGATTTGATGCAAAATTTTTATAACATTGAACATTTTCAATGGTTTTACTTGTTCTCCATTATAAGCTTATTACCCACGAGTTTTTAAGCTCACCCCCATTTCTTCCCATCTCCAGGTGATGAGCAAGAGATCAAATGAAAGAGAGTCAAGGCATCAATATTTTTGTATTTTAAGCTAGATTTTGTAACCACAAGGCTTTAGTCGCATTTCAAGTAGTATTTGTTCAAGTATCTTTTCTATTTTGGGAGTTTCCAAAATTATGTATTATGGCTTGAAATGCCCATTAAAGCTTTGTAAACTCTTATTTTTTTGACGTTAACAAAATATGATTACATTTTGCTCATGAGCTTCCATGTTGTACATTGCATTTTCAAGTCTTTCATAAGGGTAAAATTTGTGTTCAGGCTTTCGGGGAAAATTGTATTAATCTAGTTTGAATTAGATAAATTTGTCTTCTTGGGTGTTGTAGCTTATCTTTCTAGCTTTCCAACGATATAAAGTATGAAAATTTTAAATATCAGAGTAGAGAGATATGATCATTATAAGTTGGTGATGCTACATAGGATGTATATACAGGACCGCTACATTAATTTTTCATTTTGATCCTTTTTAGAGGCAAAAATTTCCTTCGGGGTCTTCATGGATGTTGTTGATCTAGAAGTCTTCTTTGAAACCATCCTAGAATAAACTTAATCCACATTTCTAGTAAAAGTTATGATCTTTTAGATACAATAGGTTTGATGAAGAAAATGGGAAGTCATGATCGTGACTCTGCAAAAAATTTTGAAAAGTCACGATCGTTATGCATGTTTTCCCAAACCTGAACATGTTTGATTCTTTTGGCCATAACTTTATCATCCAACCTCCAAATGACTTGATTCTTGAACCAATAGATTCCTAACACATTTCCCTATCTCTCCATACAAATTGATGGCCTTTGGCATTGATTTGAAAAGGATTGATGGAAAGAAAGTGAGGAAATCGGTTGGAAGAGCATGAATTGGTTATGAACATACCTTGGCTTTTTAATCATATCTTGATCTGTAGAGCTCCAAATGAGATGGTTAGAGATATAGAGCTAAAATTGTTTTAAAGAAGTCAATTTGTGATTTTGGTGACTAACTGGTGTGAGCACGCTACCCTTGTGGGATTCATGTTTAGATGTCAATTAGGACATCGGGCACGTGTCTTGCATGGTGGGATGTCCAAAACCTATGGTATCAGAGCAAATAGGTATAGGAGTATCCTTGGCATGAAATGGGTAACTTTGAATTAAAAAATGAACATGCATTGTTTTGAATGAACCACATGCATTGTTTTAAATGAACAATATGCATTGTTTTTGTATTGTTTCACTTGATTTGAAATTGTTTCATATGATTTGAATTGTTTTACATGATTTGAATTTGTTTTACATGAAATATAAACTAAAGGTTTTTAAATGGTTTTGGATTAAAGGAGTGATTATACCGTCTAGAAAGAGAACTCGAGGAGCTATGACTCGATCTTGCTCTTGCCAAGGTAACACGGATGAATATTATGTCCCATAAGATACGAGGACACATTCTGCTCGTAATTCTGAGGCACCTAGTGTTCAACATGAAGTGCCACCGCCTCCTCCTCCTATGCCTCAAGTAAACCTTTTGAATCTATGATTCTTTCAAGACTTTGCTTAGCCTTTCTTCCGTTGCAAGCTCTAATAGAGAGCAGTGGACAGCATGATAAGTTCCGCAAGAATGGGGCTGTGGGTTTCAATGGGACTACCAATTTTGCAGAGGCTGAAGCCTGGTTAAAGAGGACAGAGAGTGTCCTGCTTCAAATGAAGTGCACCTATAAGGAGAAATTAGATTATACAGTTAGTTTGCTACAGGGGGATGCACTTCATGGGTGGGAATCAGTGCCCCATAGTCAGGTCATACCGCCGATATTGTCATAGAGAAAATTTCTAGAAGTTTTCAGAAAGAAGTACCTTTCGAGAGTTTATGCCAAGAGAAGGCCAGGGAGTTGCTGAATCTCACACAGAGGGAAATGAGTGTGAGTGAGTATGAGCTAAAGTTCACCCATCTTTCATGGTATGCGGCCAACATTGTTGCGAATGAGGAGGACAAGAGCTGCAAGTTCGAGGGAGGACTTCATTTGGGGATCAAGGAGAAAGTTTTGATCCATAACTTCTGTGACTACCAGTAGTTGGTAGATACTACACTCTAGGCTAAGAAACTAGAGAACATAAAGAATGAAGTGAATAAGAAGAGGAAGAACTGGGAATAGTCTTCCAAGAAGGGAATGAGTGCTCCAATGCTTGAGAGGACTACGAGGAGTTTCCACATATAGAGTAAAGTGGGAAGTTGTCAACTGTAGTCTGGACTCACCACGGACGAAAGTCGAGCCAACACCGAGTATCAGTGGGTATGGACATTAGTTTGGCCGACTAATGGTGTCACATATGATTGTTTTCGCTTATCCTAATTTTGGTTTTCCTATCGATATTTGATTTATACATATGATGTTTTTACGCTTTTGTGTACTGGAACTAGAACTTATGTTCACCAGATGAGCAAGTTAATAGGCGAGGCTTATATGGTTCCTAACCAGTATACGTTGAGTCATTAGCTGGGCCTATGTGTTTTCTATGTGATATATTTTCACTTCATAGGTTACCTACGCCGTCTTGGTATGAATCGAATTCTATTTGTGATATATGTTTTTCCTGCTCACTAAGTACCTAGTGTACTCACCCCCCTTTTTTTTCCAACCATGCAGGTTAATTTAGTAAGTTTGAAGCTCTAAGTGGTGAAAACAATCTAGAAGGGGGTTGAATAGATCTTTTAAACTTTTCACGAAGCGCTACAAAACAAAGAGTTAAAACACACAAAACAAACAAACCAATTGAAAAGTAAAAGAGTAGGGAAGAGAGGTAAACACAATGTTTATAAAGGTTCGGTGCTAAGACCTACGTCCTCTACCTAAGCTCCCACTTATGATTTTTGGTAAACTCCTTACTACATACTTTTTAGTTCAGTGTGAACTCTTCCAACCTAACTTGATTTCCGGCTCAAGCTACACCTTATAACCTATCTGTTTTCCGGCACAAATCCTACCTCACAAGTGATTCTCCTCTAATCACTCAACTCACAATAACAATGATAGAAATTAAGCTCAGTACAGCTGAATACAATTGAATTTGATAAGAGCAAATTTTGATCTTTGGTATGTATGCTTCACTTTGGACCTGTGTATATAATCCTTTGGAGTTCTGTAATTTATTTGTAGGCTTCAAGATGTTTTCTAGAAGTTGTAAAATGCTCCTAGCCCTTGTAAGAAGATTTTTTTTGCGTTTGTAATCAATTGACTCAGTCAGATCGGTTCAACTGCAACTAATAGTCGACTAGTCGATGTGTGATAGTTGACTAATCCATTATAGTAAACTTGTCTTCATGAATCAGTCGACTAGTACTCACATTTTTCATAAACTTTTATGCTCCGCTCTTTGAATAGTCGACTAATAGGCTGATAGTCGACTAGTCCATTCATCCAATTGATAGGTCTGTTGTCAATAGTAGACTTTCAACGTGCTGGTCGATTAGTGTTGACTCCAACTTGCTGATCTGCTGCCAATAGTCGACTTGCTACGTGATAGTTGACTAGTATTTAGCTTCAACGTACATATCTCACATAATCTTCCATCTATGTTTATTGAGATACTGATTTGAATTCTTGATACATGATCTACATGTTGTTTATCTCTTGCACATTGAAGTATGATACTGAATATTTCAATCTTTGATTTGTACAAATCCTTTATTTGAATTTCAATCAAAATACCTGAAACTATTTCTTAACCAATTCTTTAAGTTTTATTATTATCAAAACATAGAAGGATTTAATTTGTCAACCTCCATTGGTCCAGCAGATTTATTTATGATTAAAAAATTTCTCACCTATCTAACTTAAGGAAAAATTTAAAGGAAAAGGAAATATTAAATCTTAAGTCAAAGGAAAAATTTTATGGGTGAGATTGTAAAATAAGGAAAACATCGTGTCATACCCATGTTGTTCGGTTACAAAATATATTTTAATTTGTGAAAAGATTATCTTAACAAATGTTCATTTAAGATAACTTATTCAAGAAAATCTAAACTAATGTGGAACAACAACAACAATAACAACGACAAAAATACCGAATCAATTAATAAGAAGAAACAAGAGAGTGCTCTTAACATCAATAGGGTGCATTTTATTTATTTTAAGTTATGTCTTTAAAATTTTAATAAAATAAAAATCATGTTCTTTTAATAATTTAATGTTTATTTTAATCCATTTTATTTTATAACATTTTCAATAGGTTTGATTTTTAACTTAATTTACAAATTTTAAATTTGGGAAAATTTTTACCCAATTGCTAATTTATTAATTCTTTTGAATTACTCGTTTTAGTTTTAGGTCATTTCTTTCTAAATTTCATTTATATGATTTAATATTTTTAAATTTATTTTCTTTTAAAATTTTCTATATGATTAAATCTATTATTAAAATGATGGTTTAAAAAATATATTGGACCAAGAGGAAAAATAAAGTTTTGACTTAAGTTTGGAAAAGAAGGAGGTTGGGAGAGTTGTTACACAAAGGAATTAGAAGGGCTAAGGGTTAGTTTGTAGGCTAAAAAAAATAAATAAATGCAAAAATACCTGGCGAGAGAGAGAGAGCCAGGCACTGGTGGCCATCTGTGGCCTGCAACCGTCGATTCATCATTTTCTGATAGATGTAAATGTAGCAAGGATAGTTAAATAATTTTATGTATTAATAAGGAAATGAGAATTTAATCTACTACACCTATTTGACAAGCCTTAAGGAACGTCCCACCCAAATGTCTTCTTTATTATTTTCGTATTCCATGTTATGCTGCATAACTCTAAAGTAAAGAATCCAAATGTCTCTTAATCTCCTAACATATTCAATTTTAGATAAAGATTCTAACATATTCAATTTTAGATTAAGGTTGTTTGTTGGTGGTTATTCATAAATAGTTGTTGAAGTTTTTAGTTAATGGCAATGAAGAGAATAACTATTAAGGTGTAGATGGGAGAAAGATAAGTGGAAAATCATAAGCTTCCTTAACTTACTTTTTTCCTTGGCACCTCAACTAAACCACCCTTCGTAAGGTCCATTATCCCGGCAGTAGGCAATCATGGCACCTAAACTAAATCACCCTAGATAAGGACCATTTTGCCAATAATAGACAATCTTGGCACCTCAACTAGATCAACCTATCTAGGCTTTATTTTGCCACCAAATGTGTATTGAGTTTTGTGTAGTTTATTTAGGTATGTAAACGTGCAACTATTAATATTTGTTGATATTGATTGTATCATCTAGTGGTATGGTTTATGTAATTCAGAGGTATTTTCTCATTAATATTCTGGTACTTGTGATGTAAGATATTGATTATGTTAAGGATTTTTTATTTAAAAATTAATGTAAGAATGGTATTTTCCATTATGTTTTTTATTGCCCTAATGTTAGAGTTTTTATAAAGGTGTTTGTTAGTAAGGAAAATGAATTATGAAAATTCTAAAATGTTATTATCCATCTTCATTAATACAATTTCCCTAGGTAAATATTGTAACTAACAAACTAACAAAACTTCAATCAAATGTTTAAATACCATGTCTCTAGATCACAAATACCACCATGCAATGAAAGTCACACTAAAACATTATAGAAAAACACCACAACTTGAATTCTTAGATATTAGCGACAGCTTTACTTTAATATGTAAATATCCTAAGAAGAGTAAACACAAGCAATACCATACCAGACCTACGTATATAAGATACCATCACTCATTTTAATAAAAATAATCATTTTAAAATGGGAACACCATGATTTAGTACAAGGAATACAATGCTTTAATACAATATATACTTTAAAATGAGAATACCATGACTAAGAACAAAGAATACTGTACACCAGTACAAATTATACTATTACTCTTTATATCCAATACCATGCCTTTGTAAAAAAAATAAATCCATCAGTCATTAATGATAACACTTACACTTTAAAATGTGAATTCTAAGACTGAGTATAAAAATTACCATGTTTTAATACAAACCATACCAAAACGCAGTACATGTAATACATTCTTTGTGTAATCATCAAATTTAATACCACGCCTATGTATAAAAATATTCAATCATTCATTACAAATAATTTTTCACCTATACTTATATATGTGTTGCAGTTTTGTAAATATAATACCCTGAAAAGCAAGTGTATTTACATATAATTTAATCTTCTTCTAATTACTTTTTGTAATGAAACTATTTATCATTAATGAAACAATAGGGTTTGGTTTTATTTGTATGAGCATTATATAACTAGTCATAAGGTACCAAGATTCTTTTGTAAGTAATATACATATACATTGAGATGTATGGGAAACATGTATATTTATTAGAATCTAAATTAGTTGATTTACAGTTGAATAATCAAGTTGGTTGCTTGATTATGATTTAGACTGTAGTGTTACAATTTATCTCCATGTAAGTAAAGAAATTTACTTCAAGGGAATGATGAGTTTCATATCATTATAGTAGTTGACTATCGATAATGGCATTATTAAATGAATAGAGAATCACATATTTTTTAAAAGATTAAAGTAGGTCGTTTCTTTAATCTTAAAACATACACTTTATCATTTTTTTTATTGCCAACTACAATCTTGGTGAGCGATGAACTCATATGTGTTTCATTATAATTCTTGATATGTTCAAAATGGATTTATATAGAGTATCAATCTAGTGTCTACATGTTGAAATTATTAATTGAAACATGTATCAGAAAACATTCACTCAAATAAATAGTTTATAGTGATATCATTACTTTTAGATGTTTTATAGAAATTGGTGATTAAAATGGCACCAGTAGTTTGATGGACTAACTACTTATCAAGTCTTAACACCGAAATGAGATCTTGTGTGTTAATCTCTATATAAAGTGAAGTGGAAGATCTAGAAGGAAAAACCAATTAAGGGCAAAATGGTAATTTTACCTTTTATTTTGCAGACGGCTATAATATGGTTCATAATAGAGTTTGCAATTAGACATCTTATTTGAAACATTTGTTCTCATAATATTTAGTAATTCAAGAGTTCAACTAATTGTCTTTAGTAGAATGACATATAGTTAATAAGCTCGAATTAATTATAATGAGATTAAATTAATTCCGGGCTTATTAGATCTTGAATTATATAAGTCTAATTAGATTTCCCACTTGGCTTCTAGGAAAGGTTATCAAGCAAAGTAAGAAAAATAAATAGAGGTTACTAAAAATAAGAATGAAGAAAGGATCGAATTAAATTCAGAATAATAAGACCGGAATAATTTAATTAAGAGTTAATTAAATTGGGATTTAAACCTATGATTAAATGATGGGTTTACTCTAATTAAATGTTAATTAGAAGCCCAAAGTAAACATTTAATATTGGGCTAGATTTTGGTTTGATTTAATTAATTAGATTAATTAAATTAAAACAAGATTTGTAAAGACAAATAAGAAGGGTAAAAATCGAAACTACAATGATGTAGTTTTCAGTTTTATAGCTAAATGGACAGCTACACATTTAGCATTGAATTGCTAAATATAAGATGGGTTTTTATCATGCTTCATCATCATTAAATGGTTTAATAGTGTCCTCATTAAATGGTTTAATGATTGTCATTTAATGTTGGCATGTAGAAAAACGTATCAACCTTTTAGCATTCTTTTGATTAAAGAAGGAGTAAGTGCATTTAATGCTCTTTTTCCCTTTTTTCATCTTGCAACCGAAAATGACAGTATCATTTTTGTTTTTTGTCTTTTCATCTAGCCATATTAAACAAATGAGATTGTCTCATTTATGGCTCTAATGTCTCATTTTGTGAAAAAGAAAGAAGTGGTGTTTTTAGTTGGTCTTCCTCTCTCCTTTTCTTTCATGACCGAAACTTAGCATTGAGAGTGTCTCAATTTTTGGCTTCTTTCAACTAAGAAAAACCTCTACAATATTTTTTCTCCTTTCTCACCAAAGGATCTTGTTAACCAAGTTGTCCAAGGAGAACAAGTGGTAGACCGGATTGGTTGAGGATACAATAGTGTGGAGAGGATACAATAGCAAGAAGTCAAAGCTATAGCTAAAGAGTCGGTAAAATTTTGATCTTGTTCTTATGCTATTTATTTTTCTAATACTGTATCATGTATGGAATAAACATGTTTATTTGGTTATTATGCTTTAGTTGCATTTTGATTTCAGAAATTTTTTTTGAAATCTACCGTTTAGCCAGATCTACTATGCTTTTGTTTTTGATCTAACAATCACACATGCCTGTTATCTTTTACTGCAATTGTCGTGATTCACCCCCCCCCCCCATCATTTTCCTCTCCATCCACTTTCTCTAGTTCAATGTTGGAGGCTTCAAGCAATAACGCTCATAGTATGTTTGAGATTGGTTAGCCAATAAAAGATTTCTCCAACAATAAAAATGACTGAAATCTGAATTAAACACAATATTTAACGAAAAAAACCCTCTAATGTACATGTAAAAATTACATAACAAGTCGAAAATAAATCCATTAAATGAAAATGGCAAGATACAAGTGATGAAGATTTTGAGCTAATCACTGACTTAAAAAGACAATTGTAGTAGAGCCTATCTTTTATGCTCTCTAAAGCTCTCTTAGTTTTCCAGCTGTCTAAATACTAAGGTTTTCACACAATATAATTGAGTACAAAATTATATTTTGTTGAGCATTTTGATCTTATCCAACTTCTGTCTCTTCAAACTTATCTTTAAATCTGAAAAATATAAGATTTATAACATACTTGGTCACTTACACGGTCGTGTATAGTGAATATGTTTGACCTTTAAGTTTTTGAACTTGACATCACAGAGATACACGACTATAGAAATTTACACAGTTAGTTGATACGATCATTTAAACTTACACGGTTACATATATCTCCACTCAAGTGTATCTGTGCACATGGTTATAGAAGCTTGCATGATCTTATCCATCATTGACATGGGCATATGCCTCTAGGCCACAAGTGTTTCCTCTAAAAACAACATTCAATCTTTGATTTCTTCCTTAAATCGACCTAAAATTGTTCCTTTTAATCTAATCAGATAGCTAAGACCTTTGGAGACCAAATTGAGTGGAGTTAGAGAAGTGAACATCTATAAAATGGGATTATACATGCAACAATCTCCTTATCTAACCCATGTCAAAGGAGAAATCTACTACCCTATAAATCACTTGAACATCATCCCAACAAGCTTACTATAAAGTTCAAACTTACTTTCAAAAACCACCTTTGTTAACATATCAGCACCATTCTTATCCTTGTGAATCTTCTTTAGCTTCATTATTTGCTCTTTAACTACAGATTGCAACTAATGGTATCTCACATCAATGTGCTTAATTATGAAATGAAACACAAATTTTTACTCAAATTCACATCACTTTGGTTATTATAAAACACCATGTATTCATATTAGTCCACGTCCAATTCTTGAAGAAATTGCTTTAACCAAGTGATCTCATTTCTAGTTTCCACAGCTTTCACATATTCCTCCTCAATAATAGACAAAGCTATACATTTATGCAAGCTTCCTCCACAAATTTGAACAAATATCCTAAGGTCAACTTTGTATTATCGAGATCGCTAACCATATTCGTATTTATGTACCATTTTAGAATTTGCTTACCACTTTCAAAACTCAAACATAATCTGGAAGTGCGCAAGTACTTAAAGATCCACTTCATTGCTTTCCAATGAACCTTTACTATATTGGATAAAAATCTATCTACTAATCCAATAACGTGTGTAATGTCTGGTCTAGTGTACAATATAAAATACATCAATGAACCAAAAATTGAGGAGTGTAGAATAAATGTAACATCCTGTTACCCATGTTAAGGCAAAAACAATAAATGAGAGAAATTGCTGAGAAAGTAGGAAACACATTTCATGCTCATGCATAATATGCCATACACATACTTATGAATAGTGAAATTGTTACACATGAAAATAATTGTACATGTATTCATGAATAATTCCGGGTATAACTGGATTGATTTGTGTATTTTTTAGAATTATGAATGTTTTTACATTGGAAATTTTATGGGTTAGTGAAATTGTAATATTTTTTAATTTTGGTGATTTTAGGGTTTATTTTCAGAAATTAAGAAGAATTATGGAAATTTATGGAAAATAGAAAAAAAATAAAAGAAGATTTGGAGATAGTTGGATTGTAAAGATGAGACCTTAAGGGAGTTAGTTTCAAAAGAAACTAAGTTAGAGCTTAGGTATTAGGAAAGTGACAAGTGTCACTTAGTTAAGTT
>JANITX010000004.1:47872405-47884714 GCA_027564395.1 Erythroxylum ulei
CTTATTGACGAACAACCCCGACACGCGCCTAGGATTTAATTCGCTAATAGCTTTAAGAACTAGAAAGACCCAACCCTAATCAACAAGATCAACAAGCGTGATTATTTAAATCAGATTATTCATTCTCATAATATAACTTGAAAATTATATTACTTGATACTGTCATCAAGATCAACTAGACAATTACGGATCTAGAAATCTTGATTACTAATTACAACCTTGCCAATTGCACAACGAGCTCTTATTGCAACAACCAACAAGATAATAATATGAATAAAACAGAGAATGAATAAATAATGCAGAATTTCAAGGACACAAATAAAGTTTAGATCTCACAACTCATATAAACTTGAACTCGATTAACCCTTGCTAGACTAAAGTAGGTTTAGCCACTTATGGCTATAAAAAACTTGCAAAATAAGAAATAAAAGTGTCTTTAGTTTCCTGAAAATTGATCTCTCCTTCAATCTTCTACTAATCCCTTTTTATAGGCAGAGTTCTATTTGAAGAGGGAGAGAAATAGGCTAGAGATTAGTATCCCTAACTTCCCTCACTAATCCCAAAAAAATCTTCCCTTCCAGATCTAAAAAATATTCAAATTAAAAGCTCAGTCGCGTCCCCAACTCTATACTGGACGTTCATTCATGTGCGACTTTAAGCCGTGGGCACGACTTACTAACCAGAATCTGAAGTTAGTACAAAAATTGCGGATAAGCAGTTACAGCTCAAAACTTCAAACAACAGCAAACTAAATATCTCCAATTTGGCTCGATTGTCATCTCCTGCCCAAAATGCATAAAACTAAATAAATTCCACCCTTTTCGTATGAATATTTACCCAAAACATCAACAAAATCATTAATATAATTAGCAAATATTCACACCATCACTCCAATAACAAAAATGGAAGAAAAAATAAGAATTGTTAAAAACGTAAGAAGAGAGAACCTTCTTCTGTTTTGAGGAATATCCCTTTTATAGGGTTTTCTAATCTAATCCTAATATAACTCTAACTTGTAAAGATGTCTATCTAAAACATATTTAAATTCAAACTCCTACATGACAGGGATAAGAAAAGATTCCCAGTTAAACTCCAACTCTTCAAGTGAACAACCTTATCCACTGCATCAATCTCTTCACTTTTTTTCCAAAATTTGCGATTATCTTCAATAGAGTCCCAATTCAATCCAATCTCCATTTTTCATCTCCGAAAACAAAACAAACATTAATTTCCATATTTAAGCACCAAAATAAATCTAAAACAAAGGAGATAATATCAAATAATATAGTAAGATAAAATCTTATCAAATTCCCCCACACCGAACTCATGCTTGTCCTCAAGCATACATCAATTCAATACATTAGTCATCTTCACAAAAACCTCTCATCTCCTTTCATTTCACCCAAAAATATCCAAAAGCTAATTCACATTTAAGGGTTAAGATAAAATAACAATCGAGAGAATAAGCACTTATAGGACACATCGTTAAAAAATACCATCTCATCAATTCCATCAAAATCAAATGAATAAGACCTAACACCCTCACAAGGATTTCACTCTATACACTCCAAGTGTTTAGGGTTCATTAGGCTCTCAAATCAAAATGTAGCAAGTTATTTCCATAAGCTTACTCAAGAATTATATCTCCACCACTAAACAAAATGAAACTAATGTATAAATCAAAGTGGCTTTATAATGTGGCTTAGGGAAGGTATGGCAAAAGAAACTTTTTGGTTAAATAAATTGAAGGGAATCATACAAACTTATCTGCACAAGTTTCAACTTAAATCAAAATTTACTTGATTCAAATGACATCTATTTCAATCACTTTATCTTTTCTTTTTTATAAAACAAAAATATCAAAGAGGACATTTTATTTTTAATTCTTCTCCTCCATTTTATAAAAATTCAAAATAATGCAATTGAATCATCTAATTAACTTTTCATGGAAATAATAAAAATCTTATGCAAATAAGTTCGATACAACTCCTTCAATTTAGGGTTCAAAAATATTAAGGGTATCAACAACAAAAAGGTAAATTCGGCTTGTAATAAGGTTATTATGCAAGAAAGAAAGTTTAAGGCTCAAATTGGTTTTCTAAGGATAAAAAGTAAGGTAAGTTTGTTTAGGCCAATAGATAGTTATCCTAAATGCCCTCATCATCTTTATACACAAATTCATAAAAAAATGTGGTCTCTACACGTATTCAAAAGCAAGCTCTAGCATAGACAAACTATGTTTGATGGCACAACAAAAAGATATATGAGCACATATGTGATGAATGCTCTTAAGCTCAAAGCTCTTGTAGGTGTCAAAAATTGTATTAAGTCATGTATACTTTCATTCAACAAAATCAATGAGATACTTGAAAAAAATTAATGAAACACTAATCATGCTTATCTCTCTCATACATTAGATCTTAAACCGAAAATGTATCCTAAGTTAAGAATTATTCATAAACAACAATCAGAAAATTTTGAATCTATCATGAGGAATAATTAATATATGAATCAACATATCATGAGTCCAAACACAAATCACAAAGTTTATTGTAATGAAAACTCATTCCCTCCATACCTAAATCATACATTGTCCTTAATGTATGCATAAGATACTCACAACTCAATAAAGATAATTAGAAAAATAAAGCACAAAATAAAAGACTCCCCTAAATTGTGAGTATCTGAAAATTATCCACGCACACTTCTTTTTAATAGCAATTTCAAAACTTGCCGTAGATTAGGGGTATGAATTAGCATTCATCAACAATATTCCTTTTGCTACAACCTTAGTATTAGCTTTAGAATGCCCCATAATACTGAACAAGATAAATAAAAACTACTTGGAAAAAGGATTAAAAACAATGTAATAATAATTAAAATTGAACAAAAAAAAAAGAATTTCATAAAAAAAGTAAGTAGGGCGTGAAGGTGCTTTTGTGGTGGAGCTTCAGGCTGCCGTATGGGAGGAGGGCTACTTATGGTTGGAACTTTTCTTTTAATCTCCTCCTGAAAAGATCAATTGTTTAATGTTGTTACGCTCGACTTGGCCGGTTCTTCCCAAACTTCTATGTAGTTGCAGTTTTGTACTCCTTAAGTAGTGTTACTAGCCCTTCCTGTTGCTCTTTAGTAAACCTTTTTGAAATGATCGCTGGTAGTGACTCTCCATCACCTAAATAAACATATTTAAAGTGATTAGGTAGGGCTTTTGATTCAATCTTCGAAGCCTACAAAACAGAAGGTAGCATTTTTTTGTGATTTATAGTAAGTTCAGCGTTCAAAGTTTTCGAATCTATTTCAATTGTTGATATCAACTCTCAACTCTGCAACTTCATAAGTCTCATCAATTTCCTGATTCACTTCTGATTTGGCCATAAACTCCAGCTCATCTTCAATATTTTCTTCATTAAACATATCCTGTACAAATGAATCCATAATATCCATATGATAGACAAATTGAAGATCATTAGGGTATTTTATTGCTACGAAAATATTGAACTTCATTATCTCTCCATCAAACTCTACAGGAAGAGTACCCTCATCTATATTAATTTTCATCTTGGTCATCTTTAGAAACGGTCTACCCAATAGAATTGAAGCCGAATGCTCCACACTATCTCCATCTAGTTACAAGATGTAAAAATCCATTAGAAATACCAAACCGTTAACTGGGACTAAAACTTCTTCAATAACCCTAATAGAACGCACATACGAACGATCAGCTAGTTGGATTATCACATTAGTTTCTTGCAAAGAATTCAGATTCAAAGCTCAATAAATTAAGTATGGCATGACATTAATAGATGCACCTAAGTATAACATAACACGCTCAATTTTTCTATTATCAACAACACACGGAAGTGTAAACATACCTGGATCTTTGCATTTTTCTAATAATTGCCTATTTATCAAAGCTTATACATTCTTACCCAAAATTATTCTCTCCTTATGCTTCAACTTCCTTTTATTTGTGCATAACTCCTTTAAGAATTTTGCATATTTTGGAACTAGTTTGATGGCTTCCAGAAGTGGTATATTGATTTTCACCTTTTTGAAAGTTTCTAAGATCTCTCTTTCATATTCATCATCTTTTGGTTTAGCCAACCTACTAGGAAAAGGAGGTAAATGTGCATTAATTGATATTGATGAAGATGAATCATTTTTTAACTTTGTTGGTTCTTGAGTTAGAAGTTCTTCCTTCTTTTCTCGATCATCATGCTTTTCTTCCTCCATTCGTAAAAACGTTCTAGATTGAATTTCCATACCACTTCCTAAGTTTTGAAGGCTTGCCCTTGTTTCCTATTGAAATTTTTGAGTATTATTAGCAAATGCCTTAATAATTTCATCTAAAGATATACCTGAATTTGAAGATTGAGATTGAGCATATTTAAGAGCTTGAGTTAGTTTATTAAAATTTTGAGATTGACATGGTTATTAGCCTCCTTGATTTCTATAACTCAAGTTTGGATGATCCCTCTATCCTGGATTATAGTAATTGGAATAAGGGTCATACTTTCATTAAGGTCAACCAAGAAAGCCCCTTGTTGTGTTAGCTTCTTAGGGAGAGTCTTGTTGCAATATAGGGCACATATCCATAGGATGTCTAGAGAATGAACATATTCCGCACACTCTTGCCGAATGCAATTGAACTATGACCATTTGATGAACTAGGATGGTTAAATAAGAAATTTTATCCTCAAGGTATGTGCACATGCTTAATAGCTCCATCCATCATTATCCCAAACTGTTGGGAATTTTAAGCCATAATTGATATCACCTGTCTAGTTACCTCAAGTCTTTTGCTTACCATAGCTCCTCCACTAGCTGCATCGACCATACTTCAATTCATTGGCAATAGTCCTTCATAAAAGTATTGAATCAGAAGTTGATCAGGAATTTGATGATGTCGACAGCTGGCACATAGCTCCTTAAACCTTTCCATATTCATATAATGTTTCTCTTTTAATTCGTCTTATCCCACATATCTCCTTTTTGATATTCGCTGCTCTTGATGCTAGAAAGAACTTCTCCATAAACATTCTTTTCATCTTGTTCCATGTTGTTACTGAGCTAGGTGGAAGATAATATAGCTAATCTTTTGCCTTATCGTTCAATGAGAATGGAAAGGCCCTGAGATTAATTTGTTCTTCTTTCACCCCTTGTGGTTTAATTCTAGAACAAACAACATGAAATTCTTTCAGATGTTTATGCGGATCTTCACCTGCAATACCATAAAAAATAGGCAATAAGTGAATCAAACCTGATTTCAATTCGAAATCTACCTTAACATTTGGAAATTGAATACATAAAGGTTGTTGATTCAAATTTGGTACCGCTACTCCCCCAACATTCTGCGGATGAGATTTTCCATCTTTTTGTCTACTTCTTGAAAATTAAAATCGTCACCAATTGTTAGAACTACTTCATCTTTCACGCCTAGAGGTGAACGATTGCTTCTTTGCTTAGTCTCATTTCTCAAACTGCGCACTGTCTTCTTAATTTCTAGATCATATTCCAATTTACCTGTCTAAGAAGCACGAGTAATACAAGATAAGAGGTTAGCAATAACTGTAAAAATAAAAACACAAAGAAATTAAGAAACTAAAATATTCCCTAACACCGGTGCCATATTTTGGTCGGGTTGTTGAAGTGCAAAAATAATTCTAATTCTTTAAACTTCTTGTAGTAGTCGTGGAATCAGGTCGAATCCCTAGAGAACCAAACACTAGCTTTTTAATTTCAAGTAATAAAAGTAAATAGGGGGTTTGATTAAATAAATAATTAACTGAAATTAATACGAAAACAAATTAAATCATTTGAATTTAAATATGAGAAAGTCAAGATTACCAAACTCCGATTCAAGGGAAAGATCTCATCTAATTGTAACATTGATCATTGGTTTAAAAAGAATATTTTCACGATTCAAGCAATTAGTCCGAAACGTATTAGGATAGCTGTAATAATTCTCAAATCTTCCTAAATTAATTGGCTCAAACCTAGCATCCAAACCAAAACTTATCATCTATTGACTGGGTGTGATAACATTCCATATTAAATAAATGATAGCAATAAGCTTTATGAAAAAGACTAAATCCTAAATTAAATAATTGAGATAGCTGTAACTATTCTTTTTAGTTTTCTTGTTTATCATAAGTTAAATATGAAAATTCATAAATAACCTATTTGCTACTTGTATCATTCCTTCATGACAATTACGAATCACTGAATTCATGGATAGCTATAGAATAATCAATATCAAATTAAATTGTCATATTAATCGAATATTAATCATTAATGAAATATGAGAACTCAAAATAAGAAATACTTAAATTAAAACATGAATAAAGTTTCAAACACAAAACCACACAAGGTTAAAATTAGAGTATTGAATCCCTTTGAATCAGAACGATTGAGTTTAGCCACACATGGCTTTTGACCTAATAATAAAAATAAAAGGAAAACTAAGAATTGCTAAAAAGGTAAGAAGAGAGAACCTTTTTCTATTGTAAGGAATGCCCCTTTTATATGGCTTTCTAATCTAATCCTATTATAACTCTAACTTGTAATGATGTCTATCTAAAACAAATTTAAATTCAAACTCCTCCATGATAGGGATAAGAAAAGGTTTCTAGTTAAACTCCAACTCTTTAAGTGAACAGCCTTATCCACTGCATTAATCTCTTCACTTTATCTAAAATTTTGATTATCATCAATAGAGTCAAATTCAATCTAATCTCCACTTTTCATCTCTTAAAACAAAACAAACATTAATTTCCATATTTAAGCACCAAAATAAATCTAAAACAAAGGAGATAATAGCAAATAATATAGGAAGATAAGATCTTATCAATATTATGGGAGATCCCTCTGAAAGTCTATGAACAAGATCGTCGTTCAAGAACAACTTTGTTGCTCTCATGTCACAAACAGAACCGAAGACCGTTGAAGAGGCCCTTACCGATGAAAACTGGGTTTTAGTCGTTAAAGACAAAATGGATCAATTTGACAAAAACAAAGTCTAGAATCTAGTTCCTCGACCTCAAAACAAGTCAATCATTGGGACTCGGTGGGTATTTTGAAACAAACTTGATGAAAATGGTAAGGTGTTAAGAAACAATGCTAAACTTGTAGCTTAAGGTTACAATCAACAGGAAGGTATTGATTTTGATGAAATTTATGCACCTATTGCTAGATTGGAATCGATTAGAATTTTACTTGCCTTCATATGCTATAAAAACTTAAAGTTGCTCCAAATGGATGTTAACAGTGCATTATTAAATGGTTACATTATCGAAGAAGAATTTGTTAAGCAATCCCCAGGTTTTGAAGATGAAAACCATCCGTATTAGATGATAAAGTTAACCAAAGCTTTATATGGTTTAAAGCAGGCTCCTCAAGCATCGTATGAGAGGTTAAGTAATTTTCTTTTTGAGAATAACTTTGAAAGAGGAAATGTTGATAAAACCTTATTTATTAAGAGAAAGGAGAATGATTTACTCTTAGTGCAAATATATGTTAATGATATAATATTTGGTGCTACTAATCCATCCTTTTGTGAAGAATTTTCAGCATTAATGCAGGTGGAGTTTGAAATGAGAATGATGGGAGAATTATCATTCTTTCTTGGATTACAAATCAGACAAACAGAAAAAGAAATCTTCATTAGCCAAGACAAATACATAAAGGAACTCATCAAGAAATATCATTTTGAGAATGCCAAACCGACAGGTACTCCTATGTACATTAGAACTAAACTCGATAAAAATGAAGAAGATAAAGCTATGGATGAGACAAAGTATAGAGGAATGATTGGATCACTACTTATCTTGCAAGCTCAAGACTAGACATTATGTTCAGTGTGTGTCTTTGCACATGCTTTTAATCAAATCCAAAAGAAAGCCACCTTCAAGCAGTCAAGAGAATCTTTCGATATCTCCACAAAATTATGGATTTTGGACTATGGTATCCAAAAACTGATTCATTTGACATAGTGGGTTATTATGATGCAGATTATACAGGTGATAAAGTCGATTGAAAAGGAACAAGTGTTCACTATTAATTTCTTAGAGGATGTCTATTATCTTGGTCTTACGAGAAGAAAAATTGTACAGTGCTTTCAATAATTGAAGTAAAATATATAGCAGTTGCAGTTGTTGCGCTCAAATCTTATGGTTTAAGCATCAATGAAAAGATTTTTCTCTAAACTTTTCTCATATTCCTATATTATGGGATAATACTAGTGCTATAATCTTTCTAAAAATCCTGTGCATCATTATAGGACTAAGCGTATAGAAATCAAATATCATTTCCGTAGAGATGATGTGTTAGAAGGAATCATCGATCTTTTGCATGTTAATACTGATAATCACGTAGCTAACATTTTCACCAAGTTACTCTCTAAAGATATATTTTACGTGTTAAGAAAAGAGCTTGGTATGTGCAAACTCACTGGTATTATTTTTGCAAGAATATTCTCTGCTACTTGTCTTTGCATTTCATTTAGCAGGCTCCTTTTATTCTGATTCTTTAGAAACTCTCTCTTAGTTTAGTAGCCTCTTTATAGTTTAAAAGGCCCCTTTTAGTTTAGAACCCTCCTCTTAGGTTAATAGGTTTCTTATAGATTAGAAGACTCCTCCTCTTTTTAGATGACTTCTCTTGGGTTGACATTCTAATTGACACGTGTCCTAAAAATAGAGAGTCATTCATGGTATTGTTTTAGTCTTTTCAAAAACATCCGCGCAGTTAGACAACCCTACGTACACATCTGTCAGAAGATATGAAATCGATTACGATTCCTCTTCTGCCTTATACGTCTACTCATCCTCTCATGAGATCAACACTCAGGAATCACTTAGTATACCCTAATCAAACTTCTCTCATCTTCTCATCTCTTTCATTCTCATCTGTACCGCTTATTCTCTCTGCACCCTAACTCTCTGCATTCTTATTGCCTCTTGTTTTTTTCTCTCAAACTTTACTAAGCTCACTTATAATGGTAAGAACAAAATCAAAAGGTCAAAAGAAAATTTTGGCTTCAATTTCTAGCCATGGTGAAACACCTCGTCATTAACAGACCTTTGCATCTAATTCCTTATCTTGGTCTCTTATAGTAGGTTCTCTGGACACTACTGCTGAGCCTATCTCTGTCTCCTCAAAGTTCCAAACTTCAGAAATACCCAATCAAGAGACCCTAGAAGATAGGAAAAAGGAATATTGTTGCTATGTTGTCTTTAGATTATCTTGATTCCTCTTCAAATGACAAAGAAGAAACAATCAAAAAATAATATGCTTCTGACTCAGAAGAAGAAGAAGAAGAAAAACAAAAAGAAAAGGGAGAAGAAAAGAAAGAAGAAAGTGAAGAAGAAGAATAAACTTTCAACTAGGGGGAGTTATAAAAAAAAATTGAGATTCCATATACCTATTCTCTCCCTACCCATTCCTACTCTAAAAACTTCCGTAAATCCTAAACCTGGTCGTAAAGAGAAGAAAGTGCCTGAACTGCACTTGACAATAAATGATGATCGTTTAGATGAACAACCTTCTCGGTTTGAAAGAAGGCCATGGACCAGAGGACATGTTACAGCATAAGCTCCACAAAAAGAAGCTACAGAGGCAATAGAAAAGAAAAAAACCAAAGAAAAGAAAAAGGGAAGAAATAAAGAAAGGTAAAACGACTGTAATTAGAGATACAATTAAGGACTCTATTGATAGAAAAGAGCTATCTCAAGAAGAGATTTTCCCAAGGAAAAACATCAATTTCACAAAAAATGTTTGAATCAATGGAAGCTGAAGTCCGCTATAAAACACAATACAAGAAAAGAAAGGTGGTTACCGGACAGATCTTGCCTCCTATAATGTTTGATGACATCGGTATACCCATCTCTCCTTACTTTGTTGCCATTGGTTAGGAAAATTTTTCTAAAATTAGATGAGATAGTATATGATGAGCTAGTAAGGATATTCTACACAAACATAAAAAGGAAGAAATTAAGGGAAAGCTAGTCATTGTCTCATGGGTGCATGAATGTGAAATTTTAATTTTTGAAGAAATCTTAGGAGATATACTGGAAGTAGCTCTTATAGGGACAACTAATTTTTTCTGTCATACGTGGGATGTTGATGATCTGGAGTAGTCGAAGTTGTCAAATCCATCTACCTCTTGATGCGGTTTCGCAAGATCACGGGTCTCAAGTAGTACAGTATAATATCGTCCCACAGGGAGTAATTGTGTAAGTACTAGGCTTGGATCACTCAATTAATTGGACTAGCGATTTTGTATGTTTGGGGAAATTAAATTAAGAAAATTAACTAGCAAAAATAACAAAATCAAAGCTAAGGAAAATTGCAAATATTTCTAGGGGTCAATTCGAAGGAATGTGGTAAGCTTCAAGGATGGTTCCACTTTTAGTGTTTTTTATGGACTTTACCTGGATCAATTTATGAGGCAAATTTTGGCTGATAGATAGTTAAGCCTAGAGTTTCTTAGATCCTTTTTCAAGGTATCAATTTTGAAATTTATTTATATTGGAAATTTTATTGATTAGTGAAGTTGTGATATTTTTTAAATTTTTGTTTTAATTTTTGAAATTTATGGAGTAAAATGGAAAATAGGAAAAAGGAATCAAAAGAAGATTGGAGATAGTTATATAGTAAATATGAGAGTAAAGGAATTAGTCAAGAAAGAAACTTAGTTTAGGCTTAGGCGTTAAGAAAGTGACAAGTATTACTTAGTTAAGTTGCTTCTATAACCTTGTAGAAGTAAGTTATAGATATTTGAGAGTTAAAAAGTGTTCAGTAACATGTCTTAAGGGTCATTTTATAGTCACCTTCTTCGAATTTCCTTTCACTACACAGAGTTTTCCATCAAACACCTTTTGAGGAATTTCTTTGCTTTTCCTCATCCCACACCTCAATCACCACTACTAATTGTCTTTTCTACCTAAGAAAAACTAGAAGTTGGTTAGTTTACACAGTGAATACGTGATTTTTTTTCATGGAGTTAGGGCTTGAAGATAGTTGGAGCTTTTGGAGTTTTCAACAAGTAAGTAATGAATAAAACCTTTAAAGTTGTGGATTCATGAAATAATTTGATGAATTATTGTTAGTTGCATGAATCATGACATTTACATTTATATATATTCATGAACACCTTGGATGAGATGAAAAATGGAATAGAAAAACTAGAAATAAAAATTTGAAGTGTTGGATTGTTATAATGGAAGTCTGGAAAAAAAATTTTGGGAATGAATAGTAAAAGTTAAAAATTTGATCTGAATCTTCCATGAGTTTTCTGTACTAATCTAGAGAGTCTTTTTGACAAAGTTGTCTTCATATAAGTTGTAAATATTTCTTTAATCTTTCCATTGATATAGAGTTTGTAATTTTTGGAGTTTTGGATCGAAAGTTATGGAGTTTGAAAGTTGAGTTTGTAGGTTATATCGTGGTTTGGAATAGTCTGTAGTATTTTTTGTATAACTTGCAGAATATCAAACCAAATTGCATGAAATTAGTTTCATTTGGAAGCTAAGACATAAAGGAATAATTGATCAGAAGAAAGTTTGGCCTAAATCTTTCGTTTTTATTGTCAAAATGATTAGGTAAAAGTGACCCGAAATTCTAATTTGAGAAGGGCTAGAGAAAAAAAATGGTAGAGAAGAAGAAGGATTCGCAGATTCACTAAAGTGTCGCTGTTGGGACCCGATCTCGGGACCGGACCCCAACCGGAAAAGCGGAAAGCGGAAAACGGAAACAAAGAATTGGAATGAACGGATTGGATAACAAATAACGAAAATGAATATTGAAAGAACAGAGATGAATAGGAGCGAAACGGAAACGGAAAAACGGATAACAAATGCGGAAGCAAAATCAAAAACGCAAATCGAAGAATCAGATTTACCAAACGAAAGCAAATCGTGTAAGAACAAAAACTAAGTCCGACATCCGGTTAAACGAAACATTTCACAAAGCGTCGCATTGGAACCCGAGACTAATCCATCCGAAAATCGGTATAAATTTTTTTTTCTTATAAAACTTATTCCTTTTCATCCTTAATCAATCTCATTCAAAACACAACAAAACCGTACAATTTCTCCTTTTTGGAAATTCATCCTCAAGCACATTTCAATCCATAAAATTCTTCTTAATTATGCAATATCTCACTATCATCGTTAATAATAATCTTATTCTATTGTTGCCATAAAACCGATTTTATCGAAAATCGGGCAGCATAACAGCTGTATTTTAACCAACCCAAAACCTGCAATTGGTTTAAAATACACTTCTATAATTCCCAAAATCAAAAATTCAAAG
>JANITX010000004.1:47897108-47916316 GCA_027564395.1 Erythroxylum ulei
ATTTCCAATTTAATCCTATTTAAGCCAAACTTTAATCAACTTGAATTAATACTAACCTTAGCATAATTCAAATCCAATTACCGATCTAATAAGACTTCAAAAAATTCAAAACATGCCTCAAAAATAAATAACAGGGTTGGGATCCAACAAATAATCTCCTAGACTGTAACAAAACTTCCACCTTGTTTTGGCTCATTTACGGAGACTTCAACTCTATATTATATCGATCTGAGGCTCGAGGAATTTGTAATATTTGAAATTACTCATATGATTTCAAACACTGTGCAAACAATCTCGGGGTAACAGAGTTGAACTCTCTTGCCTACAAATTTACTTGGTCAAATAAACAATCTTCCCACTAGTTTATTCAAAAGAAGTTAGATCAAGCATTGACTAATGCTTAGTGGCTTACTCAATTTCCCAACAGTTATCCTATCTTTCAGGACCCCTCTTCTCTGACCATACACCTGTAAAAATCATAAAATTTTTTAGAAGGCTACATATCATCATTCGTTTCATTTTAACAAATACTTGATCCATACATTAGGTTTTATTGATGCTTGCAAAGTAGGAATTCTTCTATTTTTTTAATGGAACCAAGCAATCCATATTTGTACAGAAACTGAAAGCCATCAATTAAGAGCTTAAACTTCTTCACGCCTCATATGGCCCTATTGAAGAACTTTATCGAAAGCAAGAAGAGAACTTATTAACCTCCAGTAACTCTTTGTTATCTCGCCACAAGATCCTTCACTTATTGCCAAAGAAAAATCAGCTCTCTCGTATTATTTGCTTTCAGTTAGCCATTATAACTCCTTGCTCCAACAAAGATCTTGTATAAATTGGCTCAATGAGGGGGACAAATGTGCAAAATTTTTCTTTAACTCCGTCTTAACTTGCAAAAACAAAAATCGAATCTCATCTATCACTAATTATAAGGGGTTAATCCTTTAAAATTTGGAGGATATCAAAGAAGAAGCTGTATTTTACTTCAGCAAGCTACTTAGAACTCCAGCCTCTGCTTTTGCTCCAACTACAAACCTCAACAATCTCAATCTGGCGTAAATTAACCCGATAGACTGCAACATGCTTACCAAACAAGTGGAGGACAAGGAAAAAAGGAAGTGGTTTTTAAATTGGGAGGCACGAAAGCATCTGACCCTAATGGATTGAATGGCCTCTTCTATAAAAAAACATGGGATATCATAGGTACCTCTTTCAAGTTGTAGTAAAAGAATTTTTTTTTCAAAAGGCCATGCTTAAGGAAATAAACATAACCTTCCTATGTCTTATACCAAAAACATCCTCTCCAAACCACTTCCATGACTTCCGACCCAAAGCTTGTACAAAATTCCTTTATAAAATCATCTCAAAGATCCTTGCCACAAGAATGAAGACAGCTATAGCTCCACTCATCAGTGACAATCAAGGAGCATTCATAAGCAATCGACAAATAGGTGATAATATTCTAATTGTGCAGGAGCTCCTTAAAGGCTACTCAAGAACAAACTCCACCCCTAATTGCAATATCAAGGTTGATTTCTATAAGGTGTTCGATAGTATAAGCTGGGATTTTAGTTGGAAGGTGATGGAGGCTTACGAATTTCCTCAAACCTATTTCAATTGGATTAAGGAATGCTTGAAAATTGCTAGCTACTCGATCTTAATTAATGGCAACCCCTCATCAAGCTTCAAAGAAAGAAAAAAAAAGGGCTTAGACAGGGAGGCCCACTCTCACCCTTCCTCTTCATCTTATGCATCGAAGTTCTTAATTCCATGATCCATCTTGAAGTTCATTTAGATAATGGATTTAAATATCACATGAAATGTAAGAAAATTAGGTTAACCAACCTATCTTTTACTGATGACTTACTTCTTTTTTGTAGGGAAAACATGGAGTCAGTTAACACCTACTTGCAAGCTCTTCTTAAATTCAAAACAACTTTTGGACTGAAGATAAAATTCAGCAAAAGTCAATTTACTTTATCCAAAAGAGCATTTACTATGTCCTCCCACATTGCTTCAGCTACGGGAATACAGTAGAAGTGTCCACCTCTATAATATCTAGGGTTGTCTATTTCTGCAAAGAGACTTACCTTCCTTGAATGCATACCACTTATAGAGAAAATCCAGCGATGAATTAGCAATTAAAGATACAAATTCTTCTCCTTTGCAGGAAAACTCCAGCTTATTAAATCAATTATGAACTCTCTCTATATTTACTGGAGCTCACACATTTTGCTTTCCAAAGGTGTCATTAGCCAAACAATTATTATGAAGAGGCTTTGGTGGATTCTAGGAGCCAGAAAATCAATTTGGCTCAGGTGGCTCCACTCTTACTTTCTCAAGGGTCGTAACATATGGGCAGTAAGTAAGAAACCTTCCCACTCTTACTTCCTTAATCAATTGTTAAACTTAGCCCAGATGGTCAAAGAGGATATTTCCTATCATGTTGGCATTGAAAAAATGATCTCATTCTGGTATGATAAATGGACTAGCCACGGTGCTCTTATAAATTCTAGAAACTTGCAGAGGAGTTCTCTCAATATCCCACTTCATACTAGTTTAGACTTCTTCATCATAAGAAGCACCTGGAACTTCCCTGAATCTCTACATCATTTGCCGCCCAATTATGTTCCCAACCCATTTACCCAAAACACCTTCTTCTAGCATCCTCAGCCTACACACCATCTCTCAAACAAACTAATGCGAGATATACTATGAATGAAGAAATCGATGGTGGAGTGGTCTCGTATTATATGGCGTAAGCGACTCCCTCCTAAAACCTCATTTCTCTTATGACTGATCACTCAGAATAGACTCAATACAACAAACTGTCTCAAATTTTTAAACATTAACATGTCTTGTTCGTTTTGTTTAGTAACAGAAGAAACTAGGGACCATCTTTTCTTTCGGTGTTAAACAACATACCAAATCTGGGAATCAATCAAGTTGCACCACATATGGAATGCTAAAGCTGATATACTTTCTAATGCCATCCACAGGTTAACTTCTCAACGTCCTCTCCCTAAGTTCATCCACATTGTTGATGTTTGCATGATAATGCAAACCATATGGAAAGAAACAAACAATCGAAGATTCAAATCCAAGCAAAAGGCAACCCCACTCCTCATCTAGGAAACATTGGCAATGATTTAAAAGATTGTAATGCTAGAAGACACCACCTGGCTACTCGAGCTCCCCCCCTTATTTCATAGGACTAACTACTTCAATAAATGTTTTCTAAACACATTTTGCCTTATAGCCTGTCTTGAGTAGACAATTTCTTTAGATCCTTATATGTTGAAGGGTACCCCCTGTGTTAAGCTTTACCTGTACCTTTATTCTTTATTAATTTTCATTTTTCAAAAAAAATTAATATAAGTAAATTAACATCGTACTATATATACATATATGTGTGTATGTGTGATTATTTTAAATATATAACTAAATAAAAAATGAAGAAAGAGGTAGATTAAGCAAACAATTTAAAGTGGTTCAATTTTTTTTAACAATCATTTAAATTGTTCGTTCAAAATTTACAACTGCTGTTTTTAGTATTGTTAATAGGCATAACAACACCTCTATGTTTCATAGCAATTAGTCTCACCTCTACCTTTACCATTCTATTTTTTCACCAAATTGATAAATATAAGAAATAAAGAGTTATCCTGATTTTTTCTTTTTATGATTTTTTATACATTGTTCAAAAAAATTTGAGTAGAAGCACTGCTAAAGAAATTATTTTTTACTGAAAAGAGTTCGATTTTCATACATTATAAAACCTTGTTGATTTTATCAGTTTTAGAAAAAGAAATTGAACAATTCCAATACTAACTTCCAATATTCAACTGGTTTTATAGAAAATGTCAATTAAAAGAGTAACTATCAATTCTAACTATAAAGGTGATCAATGATTTTGATCATTTTCCTAAAAAAAACACAAAGATTCAATGATACACCAACAATTTTTTTTATGAAAAAAATCCCAAACAAAGATTTACTCTAATTTGATTGCTTTCTTGAAGCAATATTTTAAAAATTAGAGTTTAATTTCTTGTTAAAAGGAGGAAAATATGTAATATAAATTTCTAAAAATTTTCTTTTGAACTAACTTAATATTCACCTAAAAGATATTTTTTAATAACTAAAAGTTTATAATAAAATTAAATTGGAAAAATTCCTATTTATTTTTTCTTATCAATTACTCTAAATATTTATATTAAATTTTCATGTATTTTTCGTAGATAAATTTCATATATCATTAAATGATTCTTTTTTTTCTTGATCTTTTCATAACTAACAAAATGAATTGTAAGGCTAACATGATTCCTTTTACAAATAATAATATAAACATCATCACATTCAATTCAAGGAAAGAATTATTGAAAATTGGAAGTTTGATTGCATAATATGTAAGCAAGTTTGAATTATTGAAGTAAATTCAACAAAAGAAATTATGACAGTAATATAAACTAGTACAATTTTAAAATTTAAGACATAAAGCATTGATTATTCATGAACTTATGGTTTTGATCCAACGAAATGTATTAGTTGTACATGAAGAGACTACTTATTTCTTTATAATTAATGGAGTACAAAGGCGTTGCATATATAAGGTGCAGAGATTATAACAAACTACAATAGTTTGTTATAATAGATATGTACAGATGATAACAATAGATTTATTAGAGTGATTTTGTTGGCCTATACTTATCTGTATCACCCTCCTCAAAACAGAGCATCTCTGAAGCACAACTTATCTCAAAATCCTGCAAACTTTTTGGTGGAGAGTGGTTTAGTGAAGATGTCAGTTATTTGTAGATAGGTAGTAGACTTTTAACTTGTCGTTCTTGACTTTGAGACAAATATGGTCGAAGTCAATTTCTAAGTGCTTGGAGCAGTTGTGGAAGATCAAATTGGTGGGGAGATAGGTAGTGAAAATGTGGTCACGCAATAAGATTGGTGAGTCTTGATGTGGAAGTCCAATTTCAACTAGTAAAGATTGAAGCTATTCAATTTTATGTGACGCAAAAACCTAAGGCAGGATACTCTGCTTCTATTGAATAACAAGAAAATGTTCTTTGTTTTCTTGACTTCCTACAGATTAAATTACCACTAAAATAAATAGCATATCCGTCATGCTTTTCCTATCGTCTTCATCATTTGCCCAGTCTTAATCATTATATGCTTGAATTATCATGGAGTTGGATTTTTGAAGATGCAGACCATATGTTTTAGTGCCCTGAAGGGGACTATGCACTTAAGGGTTGTTCAGTGTTCTTCCTTTAGATTTTGCATGAACTAAGCTACTTCGTGAATTGCGTACGCAACGTTTGGACTTATGATACCCAAATATTGTGGTTCGCCAATAATGCTTTGAAGTAGGTGAGGATCATAAAAATTCATGCCTTTTTGTCCTGTTAACTTCATAGCAGGGGAGGCGGAAGTAAAGACTAGCTTACGTAGGAGTTCTACAATATACTTTTCTTGGGTTAGTAGCAGTCCTTGGGCTGTGGGTTTAACTTCAACGCCTAAGAAGTAGTATAAAGGATGCAAGTGTTTGAGAGCAAAATTGGCTTTAAGAGCAAATATGGTAGCTACAACTTGGCATTGATTACTTCCAATAATGATCAAACCATCTACATAAGTGAGACAAAAAAATCATATCATCATCAACCTTTTTAAAATATAAAGAAACATCTGTTTTGAAACCTATAAATCCCATAGCAAGAAGTTGATCAATGAGATAACGAAACTACTAACTTGGAGCTTGTTTGAGACTGTAGAGTGACTTATGTAACTTCCACACATATGTGGGATAATTAGGATTGGTATGCGTTTGAGATGTTGAGTTGTTCTATCTACCAACCTTTGGTTACTGTCAAAGAGAGAATTAATTTGATCACAGCTAGATTTATGACTGGATTGTAAATGTCTTAACAATCGAGGCCTGGTTGTTGGTGATAGCCCTTAGTTATGATCCACACTACCATTTTTCTTTTTTTTAATACAATATACCCATTTGTTACTAATTACAATATAATGAGGTTGTCTTGTAACTAATTACCAAGTTCCATTTATAAATAAGGCTAGTATTTTATCAACCATTGCTTGATGCCATAATGAATTTGATGACGTTTCACTATACGTGCGTGGCTCAGTGGTAATTAATGAACTTTAGAAGGTTTTAGGATTCAAATTGCTAATTTTGGCTCTAGTCACCGATGAATGTGTTGGTGTAGTGACTTTAGGTGGTAAGTATGGAGCCTGTGATATTGTCCAATTATATTCAAACAAATCCACTTGAATATTATTTGGAATTAAGTGAGAGATGGAAGTAGGTTGTGTTTAGTGTGGCATCAGATTTAAAGGATGAGATAAGGTCTGGTGAAGTAGTAAGGTTAGGTGAGTTAAGAGGCTTTGGGGAGTTGGGTTGATAAGGAGATCAATCTATTGATGAATGACTGAGATGAGTTAGGGAAGAGGACAAGGGCACTGACTTTTTGGAGGGAGTGACAGTGTTTGTTTAAGGATGGGTCAAGTGTATAAATGGGGTTGTCATTAGTGGCTGATGAGTAGAAGGAGACTCATGTACTAATGACATTGGGTTGTCTATTAGAAAAGAAAATGGTAGCAATGGTGGATTAGTGTCAGTGATGGTTGACAATTAAAATGGGAACACCAATTCTTCAAACAACATATGGCGTGAATAATGAATTTCGTGAGTAACAAGATCATAACATTTGTATCCCTTAAATGTTTTTAAAATAAACAAGAAATATACATGGAGAAGAATGGGGAGATAACTTATGTGGAGTACGTGGACATTACCAAGGATAACATAAACACCCAAATACACACAATTTATTATAATTTGGAGGTTGATGACAAAGTAAGGAGTACAATATTTTGTTGTTTAAGACTGGTGTATATAGGCAGTTTATAATGTAAATAGCTATTTCAAAGGCATGAATCCAAAATGATATTGGCATTTAGGGATGATAAGGAGAGCCAAACCTGGTTCAACTATGTGACGATGTTTACGCTCTGTTCAACCATTTTGTTCGGGTGTTTTTGGGCAATTACTTCGATGATAAATATCATTTTCACTAAGGTATTTAGTAAAGGCTTGGTTTTTACTACCCTAATCACTTGGAAATTGCTTTATAGGGAGTCCAAAATACTTTTTAGCAATAAAAAGAAATTTAATAAAATAATTGAAGAATTTAGATTTATAACGAATAAAAGATAACCAAGAGTACTTACTAAAATGATCAAACAATAAATGCATAGTAGGAAAACCCATTTATAGATTAGTCAAAGACAAGACCCCAAAGATCAAAACTCACAAGACCCCAAAGATCACCATTGGTTTTGTTGTCAGAAATAAGAGAAGTTCATAAATTGTACTTAAACTACAAGTAGAACATAAATGCATAAATTTGGAAGAAGAATAAGAAAGACCATCTGATGCGAGTGTTTGTTGGATTATTCAAGACGAGGCATGGACAAGACAAGCATGTCAAATATCAAAGTAATGTGATGCACCTGTGGATAGTCGAAAGATGTAAAAGAAGTGAGTAAAGTCCATTCTCAAGTTATCCCGTATGCAAAATCCTTTATGACTAAAGATCCTTTATGACAAAACAATCAGGAAAGAATTCAATGGAAACATTGTTAGTTTGAGTAAAATGGATAATTGATAATAAATTTGTTGTAACAAATGGAACATGGAGAATATCAAAGAATGTAAACAACTTATTGTTCAAAAAGAACGATGATGAGCCAATATTAGAAATTGAAAGGTGGTTACTATTGGTAAGTTGAACTTTATCAGGAAAATTAAATTCATCATAAATGAAAAGGTTCTCCAAGTCAGCCATCATATGATGGGTTGCACCAGAATCCACAATCGACTATTGTTGAGGAGGAGAGGGTTGATTGAAGATAAGATTCGAGGATGGAGAAAATAGTTTGGAAGAACGACGGGTAGAGGAAGAGTCATTTCGGAGTTTAGGAGAAGGACATATTAGCGAAATATCCTTGACTGTTACAATTGAAACAGGTCACAGAAGTACAAAATTTGCTAACAAAATTTCCTTCAAGCCTTCCTCATCCTCGTCCATGAGATGACTGACGAGTTGAATAATGAACTATAATAAGAGATGTTGGAAGAAGATTCTCCTTTTGCAGTTGCTGCCCCTCAACTAAGTCAAGGCCAAAAAGTTCACCATAAGAGATGAGAATCGAGCATTAATAGCTTGAATAAAGGGTTGAAAGGTTGAATGAAACTCCCGCAAAATAAACTGAACCTGGTCATCCATACTCAGTGGCATTGAGAGAAATAAGATTGTCATAATAGTTTTTGACACATTTGGAAATTTGAGCAACACTTTCAATATTATGTTGCTCAATTTTATAGAGTTGTTCAATTTTATAGAGATTACTTTTAAGAGTTTGGATTTGATGAAGAGATCCAACATTGAATGCTTGCATAATATTATCCGAAGCAACTTGAGCAGTATCGATGTTCACTATGTTAAGAAACGATCGAGAGAAAATATTGTGAAATAATGATTTCATTGAATGAATAATTCACTGTACAAAGAGCTAGTATATATATAACTATAATGAACTAATCCTGTAACTAATTCTCTAACTAATTACAGTTTGTACAGCTAATTCTCTACACACTATCAGTGGAAGAACAGACTGATCTAATGAAGCAACCAGCCATGCCAAAACAAGTTTGCCATTCATCTTCTAAGTTTTATACGTAGGATTTTCAGTGTAACCAATCACTTGTGGAAGAGGAGGGTTGGATCCATCAATGTGAGTTTCAAGGTCATAACAACTAAGATATGTTAAAAATTATATTTTCAACAAGAGAAAATTAGAGGAATTAGCTTAAGGATGGAGCTTTGATTGAGAGATGGTGTTGGTAGGGAAGGAGTTGTTGCAGAAGGAGAGGAGGTGACGATGGTTGTAGTGAGGGAGCAACTGGTATCTAACATAGTTGTGGCTGTGAAGCCTATGAAACTTTGATACGATGAAGAGACTCAATATTTCTCTGTAATTAATGGAATTCAGAGGTGTTGCATATATGAGGTGCAAGACGATGAAAAAACTGTAGTATTTTTTTTTATAAAAGATATATTCAGATGATAACAACAGATTTATTAGATTGAGTTTGTTGGCCTATACTTATCCTTTTAATACAGTGCGTATATATGTACCAATCATGCAATATCAGTGGAAAGGAGATATGGAGAAGAAGAGATCGGAGACAATGATCGCTCAAGAATGTCGCCAAATTGGAAATAACAATGGAGGCATTAATTAATATTATCATAATGAAGCACATATGTATTCTTCCTATTCACAAAATAAGAAGTTAGTATATAACCTAAAATGACCGTATGTTATCAATGCATTTCCGCCCCATTATTTCACGATTTTCTCAATGATAAGACATAGGTTTTATGGAGCCACGATTTTTGTTCTTGTTTGATCCTTTTATTTATGCCATTCTTCTTTCTATCGTATGTTTCTACGAAGCCACTTTAGCTTAATTCCGCATAACTTTTCACGATTTCCTAAAATGTAATTCTATTAAAATTTAAAAATTAACTTAAAACTTGTTTATCTTTTTGCACGCTAAAATGTAGATACTATTTTTCGGGTAAATTACATGAACACCTTAGAAGATATTACTATTTTATAGAAACTTTCTAATTTTTAAATTTAAGATAAAAGATATAAATCTTTTGTATAATTTTAAAAAATTATTTTTTATATTTAAAATTCTTGAATTTTTTTTCCAAATTTTCAGTTTTTTAGAAATGTGAAATAATTAAATAATATTTACTTTATCTTTAAATTTATCTTAATACATGAAAAATGGACTTTCAAACCTACCTCTAATATCTATTTAATAAAGGAACTAGAATTGAATGAGAGCGAGCTCAACTTATTAAAATTCATGAAAGACTTGCGTCATAGGTTTGTTAAGAATTATAATTATAATACACGTTTTACCATTAAAGCACAGATTGTATATATAAAAGCTAACCTAATTTTATATTTATCATAAAACTGAAACGTTAGTTTCTATTTCATCGTGATTTAATAATTTTAGAATATAAAAATAAATATAGTACTGGACTTATTTCTTTATATCCCATACATTAATCTCAAAGATGATGGTTTGATGAGGACTCCTACTGTTTTAAATTCTTGTTCATAATTGCTTGTTTTCACGATGTAAACATGATCATCAACTATAACTAAAGTATCAATTTTCAACCTAAGCTAGTCAATGTCAAATTGATTGATTAATTTGAATCATATGAAACTGAAAAGTGCATGTAGGTGTAAAAAGTCTTGGAATCATTAAAATATTGTTCAACATCTAATAAGCAAGTCTAGATGACTGTTCAGTTAGACTTGTACACTTTGACACTTGCACGTAAAGCATGAATCCAAATCCAATCTTCAAAAGTCTTCATGTATTGCATATGCAAATGCGTCATCTATTTTAATTGTCTTCCAAATTGGCAGTGATTCAGGGTCTAACACCACATTTTAATTGAAAAAGAAAAGGCTTCATTTAGTTAATATAAGGGTGCGAAACTTCTTTTCCATGTTTCATGTATATGCTCTCGCAGTTTGCATTTCAATCTGTTTAAGGTTCTGAAATGACATAGTGCAAAACCTTTAATGTAGATAGGTCCTTGTATCGACGTAAAATAATACCATAAAAAGTTTTATTGAGATTTCCCATATAATGTACTAATTTTGAATTTTTCTTAGATGGATTTTTATTCTGTCATCAATTCCATAATGTGAACGTGGAATTACATTTCAAATGACCTGTCTTATAATGAGCTCCCTCATAAGTCACATCATCTCTAATTTGAAGTTAATATAGGGCGAAATGATAACACCTTTCTCAATCATGTATTGGGAAATTACAGAGAAAATAAAGAAACCAATCCCCCATTGTCCAAACGTACCATGACATATTGCGGAATCGTCAACAATCAAGCATCTTATTTTCTTGCTTTCAGTATTTTGCATCGGCCCATTCATTTCTTACTAATACTATGATTACATTATCCTGTCTTCTGAGTTCTGAACGACTATCTTTCAAGAGTCGGGTCCTTTGACCTCACTCCCACGTCTCAAGACCAACAACGCAATTCTTGCCAAATATTGGCAAGCCATATATCCTTTGTTCACCCTAGATTTCCCTTAAATGTCTCCTTAATTTTGGGGACCATCATGGTTTCATCTTTCTTAATTATATGTATTATAGCTTCCAGACCCAAAGTTTTTAAATTAAGGTTCAAAACCCTAAGATGCCAAACTCATTCAAAGCTAGGTTATGTATGCTTTCTGTAAACGAGGGACAAAGAAACCAGGTGAGCAAACAATATTATTCAAAGCTATACCTTTACTTTTTAGCTGGTCCAGTTAATTGTCATTTTCTCACGAAGAGCATGCAACTTTTATCAAGCAGCGATTATCGCTTCGCATGCATCATTAAAGTTGTCAAATTAACCCCATGATCCTTTAAGTAATTTAAACTAAAATTTGCGCAGATGCATTGTTTCGGTCATATCCTTAGATTTCTGTAAGTGTTTCCCGACCGAAATTTCCTAAACTGCCGTCTTGTATGTATAGAATTGCAATCTAGACCAACCGATCATGTGATATGCAATCAGAGAATCAACTAAAACTAAAAAAATAATTGCGTTCTAGTGTCTGGACTTGCGTTAGTTATTCCAGATGTTGACATCAGTATTAGGGAAATGAGCGATAAAATGTACGCAGTGTCTGTGCTTCTCGTTTTGTCGTTAATGAAACCCTACGTAGGATATCGATTATGCGTACTTTAGCGGGCCAACTTTGAAATTAATGTGAAAAAAGTGTCTTTTCGTGGCACACTTTTTTTTTTTTGGGGGTGAAAATGGAAATTCTGCGTTCAAAGTATACTCAACGGTGAACAATTACACATGGGCCGGAATAAAAATCTAAAAGTAACTCTCGACACAAGAGAGATGTTTATTACATAGAGATTAAAAAAAAAAAAAAGGGAAGTAAAGAGGGTTTCACGTATGTTAGAATCCAGGGCAGATGCATATTTTGTGTTAGACTCGGGGATAGATGCTTATTATTAATAAAGGTGGAATCAAATCTATAATTGGAACGATGATGAACTAGGGAAAGAGATTTAATTTGTAAACACTAATTAAATTAAATTATTAACAATTTATTTAAAATACATAAATTACCAGTTATTATATTTTTCGAAATAATGAGTACTTAAAAAATAGTCATTATAAAATTTAATAATATGTATTAGAAAAAGGTTAGAGTTAAATCTGAACTAACGTATTCCGCATTAATACAGAGAGAAGATTCTTTCACACAATAACCCATGAAAGTAGTAAAAGCTAAAAAGAAATGGTACAAATAGATTAATTCCTTTAAAGCAAAAGAATTTTGCGAAAAAGAGTATATGCAACCTTCTTATATCTTAGTTTTAAGTTGTTGTTGATGTGTGAGGTCAAGAATTTTATAGCTTTTTGTTATATTTATATATTTGTGCTTTAGGACTCCTAAATCAATGGTATTATGAATCTGATAGTATATCCGTACAGGGTACGATGGGCCGGAAAAAAGAAAATACACACACACAGAGTAAACCCTAAATATAATGTAAACTGTGAAGAAAATTACATGCCTGGGATTTCTTTTCCCGATAAATTATGTAGCGGAAGGAACAGATACTTTGTACCATTTATTCTGTTTCTACTTTCTACCCTGTTATATTAATTTTCATCCATTCGTTTTTTTTTTCTCCCTCTTATTTATTAAAAGGCTGAGATACAAACGGCATAAATGGAACAGAAAATCTGTTCGGGTAGGTAGCACGGGATGGGGGAAGTCACGTGAGGAAAGGCGTGAGTGGAGTAATGATGAGAGGATAGTCAGACAAATGACGTGAGATGACCGTAAAAGTAATAATGAAATGTATTGGAAGAAGCAGAAGAAGAGACCAATCATGACCATGATGAAGAGCTAGGAGTTGTAGACTACTGGGATAGACAGAGCGAGGGTGGAGATTATGGGAGAGATTTGAGATAACCTACAATTAATGGCATATATAATGAGTTCTTAAAAGAACGAAGGGATGTGCTTGTCCTGTGCACGGAGGAGGAGGAGGAGACGGAGGGGGGACCAAATGGGATGGGGACACAGCGCAGCGTCCAAAGGAGACAATTCTCATAGCTGCAATCATTTGTAGATGCATGGCATCTTTTATTACTATCCTCTTCTTCATGTTTCTTACTTTTGAATGAAATACTCTAGGTTCTCTACCCACGTTCTTGGTGGGGCTCTTTTGGATCCATCTTCCAAAGCTCGAAATTATTGTGACTTGATTGTCTAATATTTTTGTTTCGGTCCATCCATCTTTTTGCTAGGCATGCATGGGCACATTTCACATCCTATAAAGCAACTCCAACCCAAGGCATCTATATCTGTATATTCAAACCTAGATCTAGTTCGTTCGCCTTTCACACCAGTTATGATTATTATAGCAACATGCAGGAGGGGGACACACGAATTTAACTTCTAATTTGTCTATTTCCGATCAGCATTGCTATAATTCTAGTATACTCATTTTTTTAAATAATATTTGTTAAAAATATGCTAATTGTGCGAGTTCCTCAAAAGTTAATTTCTAACATTCAAGTTTTTGACATTGCTTTAGAAGCCATGCTTTTTTATCTTTTTATGAATGAATAAGACTTGCTGAATTTTATTTTGCTCAAACCAGATAAACTCATAAAATTAACATAAATTTGTAGCGGCGCTACCGGTTGTAGGTTTATTTTGATATATTAAAAATAAAACACAAACCATTTATGGTACGTATAAACATTATATGCTGCCCTCTCACCCATGACCCATCCCCTAAAAACTCACGATAATAATGGTTACATCTTTATTACTCATGATATATAGTACCTCTTGATTATGCCATTAATTAAGTATTAAATTCATACGGTAACAATACCCGACATTAATGATAAGTCACGGCTTAAGAAATTGTTTCTCGCACTACTCAACTTTGGACCATAGTCTCGAACCTCACACAGTGATCCATGGTGCAATTAATTACAGAAAGACAGACCAGGGGACTCGAAGTTATGAGAGTAAGTCTAACAAAGTCTAATCTCTCTGATGTAAACCAAAGCAAAGTTTGTTTTTTATTTGGTAGTAGTTATGTATCTACTATCCACTCTATTATGTATATATGGAATTCTAGCTGCCGGAAAAACTGTCAAATATTTGAGCCAGAGGGGAGTAGACTGAAGATGGAAAACATCCTCTATTTCTCTATTATTTATTTATTTAATATTTGTAAAATAAAATAAGAATAGGGTAGTAGAAATGATGATCTCAACCAACTGAAAAGCAGGCGAAAGGTAAACGTACGATGGCACGGGTCCTAGCTAGACGTAGTATGTGAGAGGGTGCTGCAAAATTTAGAAAAGAGAAAACGAAAATTAGTGAAGACAAGAAGTCAATTTTCTTGGAGGCCTACTACTGCCTTTGTCAGTCTAATACTCTGTGGGGTTAATGTCTTGATGTGTTGTTTCTTTTTATGCAACTCAGCATCTACAACAGAATTTTGTTTAATATCTATTCTGAAATAAAGTTATCTTAAATTTGACCCAGCGTTTTATTATACTTCTTAATTTCATCACTATTTGAGCGTTTAAAGCCTCTGTAGATTTCACTAATTAGGGACGAGGATTGTGGTGAAATTGACAATTAATTTGATAAAGTGAAATTTCAAATTAATTGTCAATTCAAAATCATCCAAAATTTCTAGAACTTTACAAAATATAGGAGAATAGTTAGTAAATGCAAATTAACAAATGTAAAAAAAAGATTTGGTTCTGTCTGTTTTTGGTGGGGCTGGGCGCTGTTGCTTGGATCCATGAGATTGGTTGACTTTGGGTGGGAAATACCTGCAAAACAGTAAAGGCACACCGAGAGTTGACTACCGATAGGCCCCTCCGACGCTCATGTTAGTCTTTTGTGAGGGTTTTGGTGGCTATGAATAAAAAATACTAGGGTTCTAAAGTCGTACCTTTTTCATGATGAGGTAATGAATTTATATAGTAAATACCTGTAGGAATTAGGTCAACATCGAGGAATAGGCCGATCGGCCCATGTGCCGTTCTAAGTTTGGGCTTGGGCCTAGCACGACCGACCCAGCCAATCTTATTCCATTTTTTAAAAGGAAAGTTTATAATCGAATGAAATGGAATAGGATGGAAGCAAAGATTTTCACATTACATCCTATTATATCCTAAATAGTAAAAATAAGTTAACTATGATTTGAGAGGTTTAGGAAGAAATATAAAATGATAAATAATATTTCACTATATTATATTATGAACCATTCCATCTTTCCCAAACAACAATTTTCTAATATTACATCCATTTACATTCTATTCCATTATAAACCATTCAATTCTATTTCATTCCGTTAAAAACCTTACGTCTGACCAAACATAGCCTAAGACTTACAACAATATCAACTATTATGGAGATTTCTCATAATGGAGAATTTCATATACATTTGAGGAAGAGTGCACTCGTTCATCAATTTAGAAAAAGGTGAGAACTCCCTGGTCATGCCTGAATTTTTGCCTCATGAAAGAGAGAGCAAAAAAAGTAGGAATAGAAGGCAATGGCACAACATACTAGTAAAAATAAAGGAAAAGAGAGAGATAAGGAGGGATGTTATAAAGCTCCAAAGGCTACAAATATCAGCCTACCACACATTAACTCTTCTTTAAATCATATTTTGAATGATTACAAAAGAAAAAATATATCGGATCCATTAAGGCCATGGAACAACCTTGAGTCAAAAGGGATGGGCATGAAATAAAAACATGTCAAAACTTGTGAAGAGTAGTAGATACATTTATCTTAAAAGAGAAATTAAGGCACTTCCTTATAATTAATTCCAAGGTAGAGAGAAAGAGGTAAAAAGCTATAAATAAAAACTAACAATCTTGTTCACCCATTGGAGTCTTTAATGGTATCAAGAAAACTAATTCTTAATAGGCATATTCATAATTGTATACATATCTATTTTAAGAATAAGTGCTAGAGTTGTTAGGAAGGCTTTTGCCGAATATGTGTCATAATTGATTAGGAAGTCTTTCACCACAAGTCTCTTAAGGCGTTGTTGTTGTAACCCTATATATGTACTGTTGCGAAACTGGGCAGGGATTCGATCCTAACAGCAACGAAATAATTACAAAACTTTTTCAGAAATTGGTTTATCAAAAATTGAGATCTATTTAATTCTATAAAATGATTAATACATAAATCATAACAAAACATAAATCGTAATTCGTACCTTATTTTGAAGTTTGATCTTTTATCTTATCATATCCCTTAAATCGTTTCTGAAACCAATCTGTCTAAATCATCATAGCTGCACAAATGTTTGCCTTTAACGGTATCCATAAAATGAGTTAAAGAACTCTATAACTCTTACAAAGAGGGTTAAGCAAGAAGTACTAGCTCTATAGTATTTAAGCCTATTTATAATAGATTTTGGACGTTTTAGTAACGGTATCCACAAAATAAGTTGAAATAACTCTGTAATTTTTACAGAGAGGGTTAAGCAAGAAGTACTAGCTTCATAGAGCTTAAGCCTATTTATAATAGGTTTTGAACGTTTTAGTAATTTAATTAAAATTAAATTCTAATTTCAATTAAACTTTAATTAGAATTACAAATAATTTTAATTAAAAACCAGTTATACCCAAATTAGATTCAATATCTCATATTGATTTTTATTTATTAAATATCTCATATTTAATAATAAAGTTTGTCAAAATTTACAATCAAGTCCAACTTGATTAAAATAACTTTGCTCTCTTCAACCCATTATATATGTGAAACCCATTAAGTTTCCAAATATATTGATAATTATTATAAATTAAAATTATAGTTCATAATTATAATTAGATAAATTAAAACTCTTTTTAATTTATCTTTATTTCTGTAATTAAACAATTTAGAATTATATATCAAGATTGATGTCTAGTAATGCATTATAACCTCCCAAATATTTACGAATGTCAAAGTGGTTTTGACTAACCTTTTTGTTCTTGATTTTTCTGTATAATTCAATCCTTTTATCATACAATGTTCCGATTAAATATAGAGCATGAAATTAATGTCTATTATATTTTGAGTCCAGTCATATTAGTTCTCCTTCATTAGCTATTGATTCAAATAATGACATTTGTAAACTATTTACAAAGTATCATTCCACCTTGACTAAGGATTTTCCGAATTAATACTAATTGAGAACAACGGAGTATTATCCCTATTTACTTTAGGGAGATGAATCTTATCTTGATCACACAACTACCTTCATATAATTCATGCTACATTCATTCACTACCAATTGACCTGCCCATGATTAAATAGGTCATAAATAGTATCAAGACATAGTAATCCCTACATAAGATAACTTTGGTGACCTCCAGTCAAAAGATCACTTATACAATCGTCAAAATGAGAATTCCATAGACATTCTAATAACGTTCTAAATGGTTTTCTCATATCGGGTCTGTTCAGTGAATTTATTCTCTAAGAGGCACCTACACATTTGTTTAAGTTTCTCCATACTTTAGCCTATGAGATTGACTGCTTCCTTTGTGAGGAAAAATATAATGTTTGCTAGTCTTTCTGCATTATATCAATGTCCAATCTTAATAGAACAATGATTAGGAACAATTTACGGATAATATGTAAATGTAATATGAATCTCATAATTATAATCTCAATATAATTTTATTTGCAATGTACAATTATCCTATGGACTTTATTATATACATCTAAACATGTACGAGATAAAGAATACCTTTAAATAATTGTCACTTAACTACAACTAAAGAGATTGGTTGTAAGACATAAACCAACAATCTCCCACTTACACTAAGCCAATCATTTAAGTATCCCATACCACATTATCATATGACAATTATATTACTGCTGGGATTGTGGCTTAATGAGAGAATTCTTCAATATTCTCTATATTGAGCATTTGCTTAAATCTTACAACTTTCATCTTAATTATCATTATAATTAAGAAAAATTGCCTAAATACATACTTGAATCTTTGATGAGACCTTAGCTCCTTTTGCATGCCCAGTAGGTTAAATGTTCTACAGTACATTACTGTTATAAACAATGCAAGGAACTACATCAAGTTTACTAAAGAATTATTGATCTGATTAATCATTTCTATTAATAAAAAATGTATTATGGCTTAATTAGTAACCATTGCCACATTGGAACTTTTATAATCTTGTATGATATTGTTCTTAAGTAAAATAGACCCTAATTATGATACTTCCAAAGTAAATATCCTTATCTCCTTGAGCTCAAATATCAACTCATACATAGAATAATAAATATCTTTAATACTTCAAAAGTATCTAATATCTTGAATACTGAACATCTTTAGAATATTATTTATGTACTTGGAGTTAGAATAGAGATATAACTTTCAATCCATCCCTATAGATCTAATTTCCAGAATTAAAATGTTACCTTTTCCTATCTAACAAGAGTTGTTCTTGGATGTAACATCCGGTATCTAGTTTACCCGGTATACCAAAATAAATTAGTATTTGAGACTAATGTCATTAAAACTACAGAACAGTGAATAATAATTTTTTGGTGACATCAAATTAATGATGTATGACACTTTTTCGGTGGTCACAGGAAATTGTACGAGCGGATGTTTAAGAACCAGTACAAGAGTGGCATTTTTGTAAATAAGTGGACAGGAGGCTTATATAAGAAGCTAAGTTAGAAATAAGACAACACATTGTCTTTTTCCTCCTCCCTCTCTCACGAAACCACCATGGAAGCTCCCATTCAAGCTTTTCAACCCTTGTAACAAGGATGGGAAGGAGAATCAAGCCATTCGGTTAGTACAAAAAGGTAAGCCTCAATCCCAACACCTAGTTCTATCGATTTAAGCTTAGTTTTTCTCTCTTCTTGTGAAACCCACTTGATGGAATGTATGGGTTTGATGATTTTGATGATGGGTTCTTGTTCTTTGATGTCTAATGACACATTAACAT
>JANITX010000004.1:48265688-48277517 GCA_027564395.1 Erythroxylum ulei
TCACACATTACCGGTAGTGCTCTCCTTCTTACCTCCTCTCTTCTTGCTATACTTATTCTGAAATCTAGTCTCAACAGCCTACTAGAGGAAAAGCAGCAATGGCCATAGCTGCTGCCTTAACTCTCTACTTGAAGTGGCCCTACTTTAAAAACCTAAGCCAAGTTCCTGTTAGCCAGCCACAAGGTCGCTCAAAATCCACCACAAGTTGAGACCACATCCTGGTCACTTTTACTTGCTTCCTTTCGTGAGGAGAAACAGTTCGCTTTGTAGCTAGGTAATGGTAGAATTATTCAGGAAAATATTAATAGTTTAGACAAAGGTGGATATTTCCTGTTCGGTACAGAGTAGGATTATCTCGCAGTCTTGTCCTAATAACGAACGAATTTGGACCTGCGGGTATGACATGGATAACCAATGCCCACGGCAATAATATTGGTAGGAATGTTCTCTTGTGGAAGCTAAACTTTTGTGCGGACTCTCCAATCATTGAAAGCCTAATGAATGAGTCAGAAATGGCTGGCAGGTTCACATGCATGACTTGTGACGGGAAGGTGTTTAATACCGGGCAGTTGTCGGCTACGACCTTATTACGTATAAAAATAATGATAGTTGTTAGCCTGTTATACAGTTGTAGGGAGTATAAGAATTGTAACCTTTCTCTCGCAATGATAGGAATTAGCTAATGTTTGTGTGTGTCTCTCTCTCTCTCTCTTTCTCTCTCTACGCTCTCTGTTTTTCTTTTTGGACCTTCTCTTTCTCCTCCTCTCCCTCTCTCTTCTGTTCTTCATTTTATTTTATAACATTTGGTATCAAAGCTCTCGAATAATCTGGGAGACACCATGGCTAAAGGTACAAAGAATGCAGAATTACGTAAGATGGAAGATAATTTGAAAGGTTTGACGGAAAGAATGTTTTTAGAAATGAATAACAGAATGAAAAAGGTAGAAAAAGAAATAACGACATTGAGAAACATGATGATACAAACGTTACAGAAAATAGGAGGACATGTTGAACCAATAGACCAGGCGTCTCAAAGTCGCTCGAAGAGGTTGATGGAAGACGAGATGAGTAAAGTCGGTCGGCTCTCTGAACCATATAAAGATATTGAAGAGGAGATTAGCTCGTTGTAGCTTGATTCAGCAGAAGTTGCTAATGGGTTGTCTGAACCAGAAGGAAATTCCAGGACCGAAGAAGTTGACAAGTGGGATAAAATGGATAAAAATCCGAAAGACAATACTGCTTTGAACTATCAGAAATTAACAACATGTTGATTCAAAAGTGGAGAAAGCTACAGAAGTATCTGCTCCACAAGTGGTCGGGGCTTTAGAGGAGATGGAAGATCAAAAGAAGTGGCATTTGAATGTGGTGTTTATTAGCCATGTTGATGCTAGGAAATCTACTACCGGAGGGCAGATACTTTTCCTTAATGGTCAAGTTGATGAAAAGAAGTTCACATGGTTGTTTATTTTTTGTCCATTCTGTAAACCTCCATAACCTTGAGGACAAGGTTTTCTAAAGGAGAAGGAATTGTTACGTATAAAAATAATGACAACTGTTATACAGCTGTAAGGAGTATAAGAAGTGTAATTGTTCTCTTAGAAGGGAAGGAATTTAGCTGATGTTTGTGTTTTCTCTCTCTCTCTCTATGACTCTCTGTTTTTCTGGACTCTTCTCTCTTCCCCCCTTCCCCTTTTCTCTTCTGTTCTTCATTTTATTTCATAACACAAGGATATGTGTAGTTGGTGTCTTCCATGTGTTGATGATCGTGTTACTAATATAGGAGCCTGCGTTAATTAATTGGCTAGTGGGTGAGTCAGTTTATGGGGGAGACGTTTTTGTAGTTTTTTGAAGAAAAATACTGCTGCCGCATATGACAGAGAACATAGAAACACCGTGATTGATTTTGTGAAGAAAGTCCTCTACTGAGTTATTTTGAGAATGACAAATTCATAGGGAAGTTTTATTTTGTCTCAAGTATTTTTGTTATTTAATTTTTAGTTGATTAAATACTTGAGCTACTTTTATTTATTATTGTTTTGAGTGAAAGTAGTTAGACAAATCCTCTGACAAGGTTAGTACGAGGCGGTCGTACTATTGGATGTGAAATTCTTTCATAGGAAGTGAGGTTGAAGGATAGTGTCAAGGGTTGAGTGGTGTCGGCTCAGTAAAGCCTTGGGTAAAACTATTGTACTTCGTGAAAGTTATTAAACTGGGTGAGGGCCCCGCAGACGTAGGCAAGATGTGTCGAACTGCGTTACCAAACGTCGGTGTCTTCTTTATTTTGCAGCTGCTATTTTTATTTACTTGCGTGAAGAAAAATTTAGAGATAGTTTGCGAATTGATTAACGATTTAATTATATCAGTTATGTAACTCGTCATTTAATACTAAATGGCTTGTTAAACTTTCTCTTAGTTTTCAGTCACAAGCTTAAATTGTTATTTTTTCTTAAGCGTATATAATGAGCAAATGTAATGCAACCGGTTACTTGACCAGGACAATTATAAAAGGTGAGATCTATTTACAGCTGCTATTGCTTCTCTATCATGAAAAGATGAGGTCTTTAACGATCCAGTGAAGGGATCAAATTCGCCGAATCATTTATTAAAAACAGAATCCAGAAACATTTGAAGATTTCAAAGACAAACAATTTACATCATATTCAAAAATCTACATCGTGGTCCTTGTAACAGAAAGAAACCAAGAAGTTCAATTGCTTGGAAAGAACCTTTAGCAGCATTGGTGGAATGTACTTTGTGCTGTTTTCTCCAACTAACCCCCCTGAACTGCTTGTTCAGCTGCTGATTTCATTCATATATAGATATGCTAGTGTTAGTTCTTAAACATGCTTTTTAAAAGCCACAGTTGTTTTCCTTTTCTTTTTTTAATTATAACTTCGTGTGAAGTGCAGTAATTCTACAACTCTTTAACAGAACATTTTCCTGCATAACTTTGAATTATGAATGCAGAAGAGTGCAAAGATCTGGCTTTCACGTGCAGAAAACGGACAAAATTGCCAATGGTTGAGGTTAGGGTCAATCAATAAAAATTTCAATCAATTCTGCATGTGCAGTAGAAAAAATTTTAAATGGTTTAATATTTTGATTTAGGCTTTAACTTTTCGGTTGAATTTATTTGAATAACTCTTATTTTTAAAGATCAATAAATTTATTAATTAATCGATAAATTTTTATAAATTAAAATAAATAAATAAATTTTTATTTAACAATTTTTAACTTAAATTTTAAATTCTTTGATATATAAAAACAACTTATTTTAATCTTAATTTAAAATTTTTAACTTCATTCAATTATTCGTTAAATATTTTAATCTTTAAGGAATCAAATCTCCGCAAATTCTAGCCATTCACAGCAAATATTGTACGTCAAAATCGGACTGCAGTAAAACGTGTTATTGATTTGATCGCGTTAATGATAGCGTTAATTTTGGGAAAAGTCCTATCCGTACTTAAGTTTGATCATTACGTGATTTTAATCATGTTTTAACAACTTTAACCAAACGAAATTGTATTATAACATACATAATTACGTTTATAATGACTTGGGCAGAGTTTACAATTATTTCCGTAGTAAAATTTATTTTCCTAATTATTTGGAAGATAGAATTTGCTACACTAATATGTTTCATCTTAGATCCCAAATTGCCTACCAATGAAATATAATATAATTCGTATATAGATCGAAATTTCTGCAATTTTGAACGCCTCATGGTTTACAAAGTCAAAATTCCTTAAAATGGCAGTAGACCTGCTTCCAACGAAACTGGAAACCAGCAGAACGAACACACGATGTTCAATATAGATGTGCTGGTCCCACCTAACATCGTCAGAAACTAAAAATAAGAATCAGAGCTTCTGTTTCGATATGACATAGGATTGGAACACCCTATCAACGCGGTGCGCCAACCCAAAAAATAGAGGTAGATGACCTTAACTCTAATCTGTCTGCACGGTCAAATCCTGTATGCCCAAATCATGGTACGTACTATGCACAAACTGAAGTACTGGACGATCATCAACTCCGTTTTTCACCTATTTTCATAATCACCCAGGGGGGCAAAAAGAAAAGAAAAAAAAGGAGCATATTTTACAAACCTTCATCACTCAAAAGTTGGAACATGGAACAGATAAAAGCAAATCACAGCAGAGAAAATATGCAAATTTGAGTAATCACCTTAAGTGAAAGGGAGCCAATAGCATGACCCGGCACAAGTTCCCAGAAACGAGCTTGAGAAACTTCACTAACATCTACCCGACCAGAAATCTAACAAGTCAATAAAGTTTTGAAAGACAAAAACGTTAGTATGTGATGTATATCCTATCAATTGCAGAATAAGCTGCTGCATCCTGACACCAAAAAAGATTGTGAAAATTTATCAGCCCACTGAAATTAGCAAGTGAGGCATATTTGTTTTGTCCATCCATATGCACGCCGTAATTAGTAGCAATTACACACAAAGATGCGAATAGAAACAGAGGAAAGAGGCACTTTAGCTCAGCGAATGAACAACGCCATGTGAACTGAGAAAGGAAAAATAATCGTTAAATCACATAGACCCTTTCCCAACCTTCTGTCACAGCCAAGAAATAGTTTCACGAAAGTATAAATATAGAGATAATGTTAAATTTCTCCCTTCTTGTGGAAAGTAGGATATTATTAACACATCAACATTAGCACTCAAGTTAGCATGACATTTGTAGGACCTTCACCTGTCTTGAGCATTTGCTTAATGCCGAAGATGGAACGCTAGCTGGTGCCATTTGAAGCAAGATGGCACCAGTAGCTCTGAAAAGCGGCATGACAATCATAAAGACTGCAACTGAAACTATTCCCAAGCATAAAACCTCAGCATTTTTTACTCTGAAAAGAAAGGAAAAGGACAAGACAGAAAGAAAGATTAAGAGGAGGTGTAAAATGAAAGAGTTTGCATAATAACAGCAAAGAGGAAGAGAGGAAGAGTACGCTATACCCAAGAGACAGGAACCAGGATGCAAGTATCAGCCCTGCACTGAGATACATAAGAGTACACTAATTTACCATATGCATACCAAGAAGAAAGCAAGGAGATGATCAAATGAGAGAGAGTGGAAAAGAGAACCTGCGAATCGAATCAGCAAGAACATGGAGGCAAACCGAGTGATAATTCATATCTTCTGCTTTTCTATAGACTGAAAAAAAGTACGCTATAAATACAAATGATAGGGATAAAACTGACAGAAATATCATTAAACTTAGTCTTATTATATTGAAATCAAAGCCATTTAACAGTCCGACACAGAAAATAAAAGATATATGTCACTTCATATGGAATCTTGCAACTGGAAAACAGCTTCATAAGCCTTACCTAGATTAACACGAGCATAATTCCTGAAGAACCAAACACCAATAAGATTCACAAGTAAATTTGTCACAGCTGAAACAATCAGATAATGCCTACAAGATGGAACGGAAAGTGATTTTACAAGAAGTATTATAAAAGGCATAATATTCACGTTTAGGATTGCATGTATTACCAAAGGTACAGGGATCAGCAGTGGCTATCCTCCCTTACTAGAGGGCATAAAGATAATGGACTTCTATATAGTTTGGTCCGTAGTAGTTTGGTTTGTAGCATTTGGTGGCAAAGGAATAAGAGGGTTTTCAACAACAAATTCAGCTTTCCGAAACAAGTGAATGTAATATTAGAAGAATCACGTAATTGCTTATAGCTAGAGGGCAAAAACTGACTCTTTCTCCATTGCTAAGGTCAAATTGGTTACTCTAGTGAGCTATCATGGTCTTCAATTCTTACATGTCTGGTGCTACATATGAGTTGACCCCTATGGTCTTGATTTGTATTATGTTCTATAATTCTGTACATTCCATGTAAATACTGATTATCTATCAATGCAATTTATTTACTTTCAAAAAAAAAAAAGGCGCAGGGGTCAAGTGTACAAAAAAAAAAAACCAATATAATGATGTCAAAGTCAGCATAAATTAACTCACTTGTGTTCAGATTCATCCTGAATGAACGCATGAAGTGCTTCAACAGCCAAGGAGAAAGACAAGAACAAAAGAAACAGCTGTCTACACGAGCAGCAAATTCAAGAACACTCAGGTGTTAGTGTAAAGAAACAAAGCTAATTGCAATCATCGACGCATGTAATAACCAATATCCGCAAAGAAGATTTTTTTTTCCCCCTAGACTGTTGACATGCTTGACTGAGCTAACAGTGCTCTATATAGATTTAAATAACAAAAAATGCACAAATTGCGGTCCATGTCCAAGAAAAGAAATCTCTAGAAACGAATATGGACGAACTAATGCAGTAAATGTGCGTTACTTACAGCATTAGTGAAAGCAGCTAGCACCTCAAGCCTTTTGTATCTGGTACGAAGAAAACGATTCAACCATAAATGCACGTTCAGAAATCACATTGAAACAGTTAACTAACATACAGATAACTGACTATTGACTCAACAATTTAAAACTAACCCATAAGTGTAGACACGATCAGCCTTATTCCGAGACGCAGCCATCGCAAATAACGAAAATGTTAACAGTCCACACCCAAACGTCAAGTGAAATGCATCAGATACCAAACCTGTAAGCATAAAAATTATTTTAAAAGAATAACTTTTTCAAGGCACTGAATTAAAAAAGAAACAGAAAAAAAAACTGTTAATTATAATGAATAAGAGTCACTACCAACACGACCCGTAAAGAGCCCAATACCCAATTCGGCAGTAGAATAAGCGACGTTAAGAGATATCATAACAAAAAGGCGCTTCATTTGACGGCCACCAGACCTCAGAACCCTAAAAATAGAAATAGCCGAAACCAAATCGGAGGACGATCTCTTGTCGTCGGAATCGTTTTCGTAGGAGTAAATATCGGGCGGCATATCGATGCTCGAAACAGAGCGGGTAAGTAGAGGGATAGCAGAGTCATGAGAAATGGGTGTGGATGGAGGGTCTTGCGAATGGCGAAACGAAGATTGGCGCCAAAAGTTGAACCTACGATCGTTGGTACCAATTACGGGGCTTTGTGGATCGTGTTCTTGATTAAACGAATTGGTTCCCTCCATTTCAGATCCTAATTTGAGACAAAATAATTTTTAAAAAAACAGAGACTTGACTTTGGACTGCAAAATTTAAACTTGAAAACAAAAGAAGCTTTGGTTGGAGACAAGAGAAGTGGAATATCAAAGGTTGTAACGGGTTAGTAAAGTAATACGAGAACTGAAAGAGGAAAGGGTGCGATCAGAGTATAAACTTTATTACAGAGGAAGCCGAGGATACTGGAGTCGTAGAACAGTATTACTTGTTTGAATGGCAGGAGAGAACAAGAAGCAGCAACGAAGAATGGAAGCAACAAAGTAAACGCCCAAACGGAGTCTGACTGACCCAATCACCAAATCGTCGCCTCTTCATATTCTTTTTATTTCATTTTAAAGATTAAACTAGTAAATAAAATTTCAAATTCATCCTCCAATATACTTATGCGCCTCTGTTAAAGTATATTTGCCGTAACAGGTTTAATGTTCCATGTAGGATAAACAGTCTGATTTAGTCATTAACGATGTCGTTTTTGACGTGTTCTAATTCTGTTAATCTCATTTTCAACTAACCTAAGGGCCTAATTCGAAATATTAGTTTGAAAATAAAAATTAGAAAATGTAGAGGGACTAATTCGAAAAATAAATTTAAAATTCCTTACCCTAACCCGTCATCCTCTACCTTTCCCTCCCACAATTTTGGCAAGTTTGTTTTCCTTACATTGTGCTCCTTTTACTCCTCTCCAAATCGTAGTACTCACAAGACTGCCATCGCCGTCACCACCACATCTCTCCTCTTTGTCAGTCCGGTATCTACTCTCATCATCCTTCCATCTAATATCTTATCTAGGGGATGAGATTCTCTATTTAATATTATGATATCTTATTTTGTCCCATAAATCTTAGCATTTATTTATGTGGATCCCACGTGAGTTCCGTATAAATGGCTGAGATTCATAGGATAAAATAAGATACTATAATATTAGACAGAAGATCTAGACTCCTTATCTAGTCGCCTTTGCCACTCACCAATTTTCTACTACTAGCTTGTCATGTCGCCGTCGTTAAGACTTTTGCTTCCTTATCACTGCCATCAACTACAATCCTGTTCTCAATAGTTTTAATCTATGAAAAGTTGAAATGTAGGTGTCTAAATGAATGTAAACAAATTAAGCTTGATGAGTTGATCTTTTTGTCTTATAACATCTTCGGTAACAAATATGTCTAAGAAAGCTTTATTTATGCAATAAGGACTACCACGGTCTCATAAGTCATGACTATTAGATTGGTGTTGTTGAAGAAATTCATAGCATCATTATATAAATATATTAAGTTGTTGAGATGGAGATAACGAAGCTTTACACATAATTTTGTAACTTATAACTAACAACTTTAATAATATTACTCAGTTTTTTATTTATTTTACTCCTACATCAAAAATGTATTTGGATTCTGTTTTTGGCCTGTAGTTGAATATTAGGGATAAAAAGATATGAACAAAATTGAAGTTTTTTGTGAAATAACTTCTATAAATCTTGTATATTTGATATATTAGAATAGCTTTGAATAATACTTATGATTTGTATTGTAAATTATGTTTATATAAATGGAACTTAGAAAAAAAAAGATTTAGAAAAAGTTGACAAGATAGCGATGAGAGATCCCATAACTTCTGAGATCGTTGGTGGGTTATCCTTCTTTCTCCATGTCTTCTTCTTCTTCTCCTTCCCCAACCCGATTTCCTCTTGCCCCATTACCTGTTCTTTCACCTAGTCCCTCCCAAAAGCCCTCTTCCTCCAACCCTAATCGAACCCAAAACACAAACCCAAACATAGTGTTCTTTTCCTGACCAAAAATTCACCTCCCAAAATGACCTCTTCCACCAATTTTAACCAAAACACATCCTCGACCAAAAACCTGATAGATGTAGGTGTATCTGCTCTTTAGCAGGTGTCTGAACCAGAAACATCCTCACACCCCCTTGCGATTAAAACCTCAGAGAATCCCAGAACAAGGACTCCTCTGAAGCTAAAGCTTTGACCTACTATCCCCCGGAGGTTAAGAAAGACCAGATCTATGTCATTCCTCCACCAGAGTTAGCGAAGAAAGGAGCTGCTCAATTCAGATTTTCCCTGATAATTTTTTCATAGGTAAACGCCTTACATTTACTGTGGTTCAGAGAGCATTAGCAAAATCCTAGTTAGCGTTTGGTCTTAAGGAAACCTTAATTACGAGTTCAAACAACTTCTTGTTTAAATTTGATTCGGAGATAGGTTTGAATTTGGTTATGCCTTGGCATATTCAAGGCAAATCCTTATTTTTACGAAAGTGGTGTTTGAATGCAGGGAAACAAGAACAGGTTAGATTTGCCCCAGTGTGGGCTAGGTTCCATAATATACCTGTAGAATACTGGAACACTGAGGCGTTGGAAAGAATAGCAAGTGCGGTTAGACACTCCCTATGTATGGATACCTAGACTGCTAGGATGTCTAGGATTTTGCATGCTAGAATGTGTGTTGAACTAGAATTACAAAGGAGCTGGCCTTCTTCTTTCCAACTGGCTACTTACAATGAAGAAGGGAAAATAATCTTTAAGGAAATTAAGAATGAGTACGAATGGAGGCATGACCATCATTTACAGAAGAAGGAATGGGCACCTACAGGGAGATTGTTTGAGACTGGATTACAACAGGAGTTGGAAAAGGGAAAGGAAAATATTTCAAAAAGTTTAAATCAGCAAAAAAGGAAGGAGCAGAAGTTAGCCTCTGAGAAGACACATCAAAATCATAAGGAGAATAGAGCTTCTGAGATTCAAATTGAGCAAAGTAAGGGTTAAGGATCTCAACAAAATGATCAAGTTCCTGAGATGGCAATACAAGATGATAAAGAAGCAAGTCCTTTTGGAAGTCCTATTTAACTAAGCAAGGATCAACAGAAGCAAGATGATCAGAGTAGAGACCTTGAGGATCCAAACCTCCCTACTGTGAGTCAAGTAGGTAACTATCTTTCCTCTCCTATTTCTGAATTGGTTCTTAGTAGTGATACTCAGAGTCCTGGTCTTCTGGGAGGGGCAGAGGGGGATTTTACTGTTAGGAAAAGTAGGAAATCTAGGAAGAAACAGAAATAGGAGGCTTTTATTCTGTTTTGTGTTATGGCTTTAGTTTTTTGGAATGTTAGGGGTCTAAACAACCTCAAAAAACAACCAGTTATAAAGGCATGTCTTAAGAGGTTGTTAGTTTCTTTTGTCTACTTAATCGAATCTAGGATTAGGTCTCCTTCCTTTTTGAATAATGTTTTCTCCTCCTTGTTTCCTAGATGGCTTTCTTACAGTAATGTAGAGCATGCTTCAATGCTAGGATAGTGATAGCTTGGAATCTAGATTATTTCTTGTGTTCTATTCAAATCATAAATGATCAACTGATTCATTTAGAGGTTACCCCAATGAACAGTTCTTATCCCTTTTTTGTGACTTGTGTTTATGGGTCAAATAATCTCAATCATAGGAAGAACCTCTCGTCTGATCTATCTAATATCAATCTCACTGTTGGTAACCATCCTTGGATTATAGAGGGGGACTTTAATGTTATTATGTTTTCTCATGAGGGTGAGCCTATAAGTTGCTTTGAATGGAATGAGTGACTTTAGGAAGTGTGTTGAGGACTGTGCTTTGTATGATTTAAATTCTAGTGGTCCTATTTTTACTTGGAACAACAAGCAATGTGGAGACCTCTTTATTGCTAGAAAGTTAGATAGAGCCCTTATTAATTCGGCCTGGAGCTCTAGGTTTCCTAGTTCTTATGGTGTTATTTGTAATCTTTACATCTCATACCACTCTCCAGTAGTGATTAGGTCTTTAGCAAACTTGCAGAAGAGATATTCTCCTTTCAGGTTTTTTAATTTTCTAGTTTCTCAGCCGAACTTCCTTCAGATAGTAGAAGAAGCTTGGTCCTCTCAAGTTTAAGGTACTTATATATTTTGTGTGGTGTCCAAGATAAAGTGGGTTAAAAAAGCTCTCAAATTTCTTAACTCTGGTTAGGTAGGTGATGTGAATGATGGAGTTGAGAGTTGTCAAGTTGTTCTTAATAATATCCAATATCAAATGAGACTTTTGCCTAATTCTCCTCAACTGATTACCAAGGAATCTGAAGCCATTAATAACTTAATTAGAGCTCTAGATGATCAGGAGTCTTTCTATAAATAGTCTTCCCGTATTAAATGGCTCAAAGAAGGGGATAGGAACACCAAATTCTTTAACAACTCAATCCTTTCTAACAGGAACAGAAACAACATTCACTCTTTATTAGTGGGAAATGGTAACAGGATTGTTAGTATTAAAGAGATTCAAGGTTAGTTCCTTGATATTTTCAGAGCTCTATTGGGGATAAAAAGGACCTTCTCCCTTCTAAAGAGTTTATAGAAAAACTTTTCCCTCACTCATTGCCTGATAATCTTTCAAGCTTTCTCATTACTGAAGTCTCAACACAAGAGATTAAGGAGGTTTTCAAATCTTTCAATCTGAATAAGGCCCTTGGGTTGGATGGGTTTAATGGGTTCTTCTTTATACGTACTTGGCATATTATAGGAGAGGAAGTTACTAGTGCCATCCAAGATTTTTTCCAATATGGAAAGCTACTCAAGGAGCTTAATTCCATTTTTATTTCTCATGTCCCTAAAAAAGATCATCCTTCCACAGTGTTTGATTATAAGCCTATATATTGCTATAACATGATTTATAAGTTGATTGCAAAAATCATAGCAAATAGGCTTAGAG
>JANITX010000004.1:48314124-48325917 GCA_027564395.1 Erythroxylum ulei
TATTCATGAGTGCATGTACAATTATTTTTATGTGCAGATAAATTCACTATTCATGTATAAGTGTATAGCATATTATGCATGAACAAGGAAATGCATCTCTAACTCTCGTTAATCACTCACATTTACCATTCTAAACTTCCCACAAGTAATGGGATGTTACAATTCTCACTCTTTCATCCCCACTTTCTTCCTTGTCTTGGATAAGCTTTTATTTTGATTTTAGGTTATAACAAGACTAAAATAAAATATTAGTAGCAAAAGTATCCATTCACATGTTTCTCTCAAAATTTACTCCAGTCACAACCTAAACTTTTTATCAAAGGTTCTTTGCAAACTAGAAAATATAAATTAAGAAAGCTAGTTTAAATCTTTTCCTTTTGTCAAATATCTTCCAAAAAAGTAAATTGGATAGAATATAAGACAAAGAAATGTAACTAGAGGTTAAGAAAACAAAACAAAACTCAAAATTAGAAAATTGGGCTCTACATAACCTTATTAGATTTAATAGAGAAAAAGAATAATTTGACAAGAACAAACGAAATTACTTAGAATTTAAGGTAAAAATGAAAATAGTATGTATATAATGAATGATATCTTATTCTTATTGGAGTAGAAACAACAATCCTTACTTATAAACAATAATACAATTATCAGTCCCTTATGTATGCTTTGAATGAGACTTTTAATAATGTCTCTTCACAAAACTTTGTTAAATATTTTTCTCTTTATTTTTTTATTAACTTGTAATATTAGGAAACAATAATAAGAAGAATACAAACAATCTATTTTAATTACTCATGTTCGAAACGATAAGAACTCTAAATGGGAATTAAATATATAGTGCAAAGATACAAATTTTAAAAACATAAATAAACGATATAATTACCAAACTTTGATGCGACCTTGATTAATAGAACTAGTGAGAATTGATATCAATATAAACAAGATCAAAGATCATTATATTGAAACATGTTTGATTTAAAAACACAAACATAAAGAATGATATAAATCACACATTCACAATGAAAAAGATTGAGATTGATAAGATTCTAGAGTTTGATTGTCACTAGCATGCAAGATAAGATCATAAGTTTTTAAAGAACCTAACACAAAATTCACTTTAAAAAGATTGAAGAAAATATTTCAAGGTTTTTGACTGATCAATTATAATGATAAGCTCCCAATTACAATAATAAAAATAGCCTTTTATAAATAACTAAATTCATTAAGGAAAATGACATTCTTAACAGAGGCTAATTAAGAAACAAATAACTTGAAACAAAGTCAATCCCTATTTAAATATAAATATAAAATTTTAAACACTAAAACACCTAATTCTTGTGTTTGGCACTATCTAGCTTCTAGTTTAACATCAATTTCATTTTGGAACTTTGTAGATATGTAACAAAGATGAGTTTGAAAGTAATCTCACTTCATGTCTAGCATTAATTTGCTTCTTAATCTTCTTTTGAATGGAAACACAACCAATATGAGACCAACAATTGACTAACATGAGTGAATATTTTAGTGTCGTGTTGCCTAATTTTCTAATATTCTCCAATCTTCAGCAACTTTTGGCGCATGGTTTAAACCATTTATAACCTAGGTAAGCATCTCTTAACTTAGAAGCTTGTGTAACTTAAATAGATCCATAATTCCCTTCATTTGTTTTTGTATAAAATGCATGAAATTTTCTTAGTTTCAAATATATATATTATAGTTAAAAAAAGAATTAGAATAACACATTGGTAAAAGAAGATTTTGTAAATATGATAAATGTCCCAGCTAAGGATACATGATGAACCAATCATAAATATTACATTGCAAAAATATCTAGAATTATTTCCACTAATCATATTAGTTATTAGTAGCATACAAACAATTACTACTCCCACTAATACAAATCAATCAAAAGCTTCTAATTTTAGCCCAATGTATTATATGTCAAGTCTTCTTTTGTATTCATTTTCAAATCATGAGGTGAAGATGGATCTTCCTTGTCAAAACTATCTTCAATCTTTCAACACTTAATACAAAAAACTAATTTTAGTTCTGTCACTAAATTTGGATTCAGACAAAAATCAATTTAATTTTAGTCCATACATAAGTATCTCTAAACAAGCATGACAATAATTGCTTCTAACCAACGTTTAAACTAATCTAATTAAATTGTATCTCTAACAGTTTGACAATTGCAACCAATAAAAGTTATTTTGCAGCCTAAGACAACTATAAATGGAAAGAATAAAGAAAAAAAATAGTAAAGATTTAGTATCAACCTTATAGAAGAAGGAAAATGTCAAAAGTTGTATATGTATGAATATCACACAATTTTGAAACTATAAAAGGGATTCTTTCCTTTGCTCCATGCTTAGACTATGACATAACCAACCAAAAGATGCTAGTCATAAAATTCCCACCTTATCTTTGCATTAATCTATGGTAATGAAATAAGAAGTTTGGATTCTTAGCAGCTTTCCATGGCATAGCATACATACCCCTTTTTTTTTTAATTGTTCCATATCAAAAGAAAATTGTAGACCAAATTTTAGCTTCTTAGTGTCAATTAAGATAAGAAAAAGAATCAATGTCTAATCTAAAGAATTTTTGTCTCATAAAGAACAAGTTATCACATATACAGATCCTAGAAACAAAAAAAAAAAAGGAACCATCCCAGGATACTTCACAACTGAATATTTGCTCTCTTCAAATTTTCTTGAGTTTATTTCCTTACTAGATTCCTTTTACATTATACAATTACATGCTAAAAGCATATTTATCTAATACTTTAAAAATCTTATATTATTGGAGTTGATATCTATCTTATCTATTCTTTCACTATCTAGCTTTAAAAATGTACATGGCGACTATATTTTTCTCTATGACTATTAATTTAGTATGTGGTTCCTTCTTAACCTAAAAATCCAATTTCAATGACATTTTTCTTTGCATTATCAAAAAAATGCCAAATCTCATCAAACTAAACACATTGCATTTTGTAATGTAAAAAAGTATCCCGTTAGACTACTTACAGACTATAAAAGACAAAATTAGTCATATAAAACAACTGCTAATCAGGGTCTAACTCAAATAAAAACTTCCCAAATATTCATAGTCCACATGCCAGAAAAACCAAATGTATACTCATTTATGTTATATACATATAGTTAATTAAAATGAAAATTATAAGCTAACGTAATGAAAATGGTAAAAAGCAATAAAAAAATCCTTTTCCTTCTAACTAAGCAATCATAATCTTCAAAGCAAATGAATAAGAGACACAAAGAAGCTCCCATTACTTCCTCAATGTCATGTATGTAGCAAGGAAGCATTCTTTTCTAATTAATAGGAAAAGCTTAAACATCTATACAATATTGGATGACCAATGATGATTGCAAAGGAGCCAACAACAACTAAAAAAGGAAGCTCTAACTCGTACTTGTCATCATTCATGAACCTATCAAGAAAAAGGGTAGACCCACAAAGCAAAACTAGAAAAAAAAAAAAAAAGGAAAATTAAGTTCTAAAATCAATAGCAAATGCAACATCATTAGTATCACAAAGGTTGACAACAAAAGTATAACACAAGAAAAAAAGGATACATAAAAAATGCATATGAACGCGTTAAAGAATGCGGGACGGAGAGAGAAAGTAACAGAGTGAGAAGATGCAAAATCTTGTCTTTTGCATTTAAGACTGTGAGTCGCTGCCCTTTAAAACCCTTTTTTTCATGTTCGAGTAGAGCTCTTCCACTCCACACTTAGGACTGGCAATCTCAGTCTAGTACAACCTGAATTTAATAACCATATTCAAGTTGACGGGTTTTTTAGTAGGATTCAAAAAATTTGGGGTCAACTTGAAACTCAGTTCGAAAGTTTGAAAGGTCTTACTACAACGATTTTGATAAAGTTTGAACATTAGGATTCGATCTCAACTGAACTTTGGACCAACGTTGGATAACTGATAATGGACCTCTAAGTAAACCAACCTCTGCCTGATCTAAACTGACTCATTACTATTTGTAGCTCCACTCCTGTCCAACTTTGAAATTCATTTTTTAATTTAATCCAATTTTTTAAACACAAAATTAATACCTTAAAATCAAATTAAGTTATAATAAAATTAGAGTTAGTTAAATAAAAATTAATTGAAAAAATTATATCTAAAATAGAACTAAATTAAATTAACACTAACATAAAATTATTATTAATTGCATATAATTTTTAACTTTTAAATAAAATTAAAAATTCATGAGACATGAGACAAATTAAATGTCTAAAATAAATATATTTAGTGAATCAATTATTCTAACCCTTTTAATGTTATACTCGTTAAAAATCTCATTCTTTATCTCAAAATATAAAAATTACATTACATACTAAATAACTCAATTAACAAATTAATTTTTTATAGAAACCCCTTAAATTCTGAAGAATACTAGTTAACTTGTGGCATTTAATTCGTATTAATAGACATAATGACAAATGATCGATTATCTTATAGTTTTCAAGAACAGTATTTTAACTTTCTCCATCCAAATAATTCTATGATTCTAAGTAGTTATTTAGTTAGTTTAACGGGAATGGAGCATAATGGTTAGGAATGTCAATGAGCCAGGACAAGATCGAGCCAAGATAATCCGTGGCCTGACTCGGCCCATCTTATAATTTTTTTTCAGAAAAATGTTAAAAACAACATCATTTTTAAAGTAATGGTCGGGTCATGAGTCAAGACGGGCCGACCACTTTTAGCCCGAGATCTGCCCATAGTCCCGATCAACCCTAGCCAAAATTGACATCCTCAATGACCCTTTTTCTTTTCTTTGCCTCATTGTTTAAAGTCGAATTTTGTTCTAGCTTTGTCTTTTATTCTTAGTAAGGTAAAAGTTTCAAGATTGTAAGTAGTTTTGAGACTTGCATGAACTGATCTACATCTTTACCTGATTTTATTTCTCCCGAAACTGACTAAATTGCTTATAAACATCCTCTTTCTCTCTTTTTCGTAAATGGTTATTCAGGAAAGTGATTGGACAAAAACAACAAAAGCTTAAACATGGACCTAGAAGTCACCACGACTCTGGCTATAGAGTTCATCTTGACCACTTTCATGCTTATTTATATATTCTTTGTAGAATTCAGCTGTATACAGTCAGTCCAGTATGCTAAGTAAAACGAGAAAAGAAAAATCGGTGGTTTTGCTCACCAAGAACATAATCAAACACACAAGTCAGGCTTCAAGCTCTTGGAAAGGCTTGCAAAAAATTAGTTTGAGAATGAAAAAAGAAAACATCTTAATGTTGTTAAAAAGAAAAAAAAAATTGAAACTCAACGTGGGTCTCCTTGAAGAATGCTAAACTCGGATGGTGTAACAGTGTCAATAAAACCGCGCACTGATAGCTCTTCCACAGATGTACCTTCCGCCGGTAGTTCATGGTCTATAAAGATGACAACTACTGTTATATCATCGTGATAATTCCGCCTGTTTCCTTTTTCTACCTTTGTAAGCTCATCATACTTCATATTTCTCTTCCTAGCGGCCACATTCAAAGCTACTTTAACAAGTCTTCTGGCGATTCCCTACCATTTTACATGTCCATTCATTATAAACACATTTTTTAAAACACAATTTTGATTCATTCAAAAGAATACTTACAGGTCGTGGATTTTTGTGCACAATCTCCACAGCCTCCTGGTTGGTGAGATGTTCCCAAAGCCCATCAGATGCAAAAATCACAAATCTGTCATTGGGTTGTAAAGCCCTTGAACTTATGGATGGCTCTGATGTTAGCACAGGCCGTCGAATTGGTTCTGACAGGCGGAATCGAGGAAATGAAGGATCAACAGAAAACTCTGGCCTCTTCAAGTATGCATCACCTATGGATCGAGAAACCTAGCACCACATGAAAGAAACGTAGAAAATGATCAATCAAGTTTTAAAGTGCTACTGTGAGAAAAATATGTTATTCAAGTCAAAGGCTTATGATATTTCCTTTAACCTTATCTGCAATACCAACCCAGAAACAGAAGAAATCGAAGAACAAGGCCGTGTTCTAAAATTAAGCTGGTCATCTAGCAGGCAAACTCATGCCTGTGAATCAAGGACCTTAAATTACCTGTCCGAACAGATGCCACAGTGTTTCAAAATAATCGGTAGACTCATCAATTGACTGTTAGTGGATATTATCTTCTTATAGTCAGGAAGTTAAGTCAAGCGATCTTTAAGTTACGTTGCAGGGAAAGGCTATAGTTTAAGATGAAAAACTAAGTACAAAAGAAAATGGAAAAGAAGAGGACTTGAAAACAGGCAAAGACAAACCTGAATAACACCTTTGATACGCCAAACTCCCTGCTTCAAAATTACAATATTGGAATCATCTGGATGCAAGGATTTAAGTTCTTGCCTAACCTCTTCCATACTTGCATTATGATCCCTGGTCAACTGCTCCGCAGTTATCTTATTGGATCTGCCTAAACAACCAATTACAGCTCGAGAATCACCCAAATTAGCAACATATAATGTTCTCCTCCATATAACCCCAACCAAACAACAAGATCCCATTGCTGCAATCAATGGCTTTATGTTGCATGCCCTACGCACTAGAGTAAGAAAGCCTTCCTCCGTCGCAGCGAAGGCACTTCTTAGAGTTTCTTCAGAGATTATGGTTCCCCTTTCTCCAGCAATCCCTAACAAAATATTGAAAAGTTACACTTGACGAATAGTAAACCGGCTTAAGCTTCCATTGTTTAGAATGAAACAATAAAGAGAAGGGTATTATGATCCTAAAAGATGAATATAGAAGGAAAAAGGATTTAGAGTCGGCAAATGTTTTTCTTTCCTCCTCTTCTGCAATAATTCTCCGCACAATAAAAGACAAAAGAACAACGATAAGTAGTAAAATAATTCATAGAAAAGAGTTCATCAGATATATCCAAAGAAACCGACAATTAAGAAAGATTTCACTCCGATAAAGACTTCAACCACATAATAAACACGCAGTAAGAGAAACAGAGCTCAATCTCTAAAACTCCAAACAAGAAGCACCAAAACCCTGTCACATCAAACACTCATTACCATACTCCCCGGAAACCCAACAAAGAGGTTAGTTACATGGATACTCACTCATAAGATTGACAAACAAATGTTCGCATATAAACCTTGATGCATCGGGCCCGCCATGACCATCGTAGACGCCGACGAACGTGGCATCACGACCAGTCTCGACTTGGCTATGATCCTCAATAACCTCATTGGCCTGAACAACAGCGAATGAGAACTCCCCGTAAGTGTGCTTTTCGAGTTCTTTAGACCAGAGGAGTGAGTGATGGAGTGAAGAAGAACCTTCCAAGAAAAGATCATCATCATTATCGTCGCCCATACGTGCATATTGCTTCACCGGTCTCCAACACGCCATTACTATTTTTGTCAACCACGAGAACATCCCTCATTTCCCTCCGAGACAAAACGACCTTTTTTGCTTCTTCCTCTCTTTTATAACACCAAAAACCCACCGAAAGGAAAGATTCCCAAGATTGAAACTCCAAGGAGGAGAAAAGATGTGATCTTTGGGATATGGGTCACTGTCAACTTTCAAAAGGGCAGTGAAAGACAGAGACTTAAAGACATGAAAAGAGAGAGAAAGCAAGAGAAGAGGGTCAAAGCAGAGTCTTTGAATGAGAGTGGAATGTAGAGAGAAAATTACAGAGATAAAGAATTCAGAAACAAGTAAATGCAAGAGATTGATGATTTATACAATACTCTAGAGAGACTTAAAGAGGAAGAGAAGATCTGGATGTTATGGGTGGTTAATGGGTTTAAGAGAGAGAGAAGACCGTTGTAGAGAGATAAAAGGGGCGGAGAAGTTGCAGAGTGGCGAGACCTTGAGACTTGAGAGAGTCAGATGGGTTTAGTACGTAACTACCCAAAGTATTAACGGGTGGATTAATTGGTTTAATTCCTCACTTAAGGGTTTTTTTTAGAAGATCTTGAGTTCGAGTTATGTTAAAGGAGAAAAAATAGGTATATTTTTATTGATGATCCTCTAGCTTCTTAGACACAGCTCTTTGATCAGATTAATTATGGACGTCTCATTTTTAGCGGTAGTGTAGAAGTTGGAGCTACTAGGGAATCCGAGGGTTGATGGGAACCTGATGCTGAATAGGGAGGAGCCAGTGATCAATCATCAGTTGACCAATCAAGTATGTGAAGATTCCTTATGCGCAGAACTATACAGGCTACGTAAGAATATGAGGAATCTTGGGGTTTCAAATTTATATCCTTTAAGCTCTTAGGATGGGGTCGTAAAGGCTTAAGATTAGTTTAACTAAGCTGGGATACCTAATGTAATTAAAAAAAATATATAGCAACCAATTTCTATTTTGTCCAATTTAATCTTTTTTTTTCTTTAACAGCCCTTCTATTCCAAGGGAACAGGGTTAGCTATAGCTAGCTGTCCAAAAGCAACAAAATTGAGCATTGGAGTTTTCCCCTAAAAAAAAGGACAATGATAAGTACACTAAAATTTCATTATTTTATATGTAGATTTAATAAAATAGTTCATATCATAAGTGTACTATGAGGAAGTTCTTAATCCAATCACAAATCATGGACAAGAAAATTAATTAGGCATTACCTTTTAAGAGGCCATGCATAATTAGGCAATTTTAGGTGGAAGGTCCTATCTTAACTCACAAAATTAAGACTCTGCTTGATTCACTTAAGAAAATAGTAATAAAATTTATAATAAATATAGTAAAAGATAGAAATGGTTATCCATTACTGTATTAAAAGTATGCAGTATTATCCTAAAATGAGATATAGAAATATTATTTTTTAAATCATAATATATTATTAACCATCTTTTTTATTTTTTATCCTTTTATTTCTTCTGACACCAATTAACCAATTACTCCTTAAGTTCGCGTAAAGTTGCCCCATCATCATATTCTTCTTAATATAAAATTTTCAACCCCTAAAATTGATATATTAAACAAGATACGTAATATGATGAACATAATTTTATGTGTGTGTTCAATAATATATATTTGATTCTTTGAAATGAAAAATCTTTGATTCTTTATGCTCAGGAGTTAAGAATGTTGTAGCTTGAGAATATTATTATTACTAGATATTATAATACATTTGTGGATATTAATTGAAATAGGTGCTGACTTTCTGCCTCGCTTTTAAATGAGTATTGTTAACCTGAAATGAAATCTTTTAAAACGAACGTGTGACATCGGAATAGGTTGGTGGGCGTTTGACCTACTGTACAGCCCGTTTGGTTGGGAGTAATTTTCAGAAATCTACAAACACATGCGGCATGTGAACCCATACAGATTTTCGGAGTCACAAGGTTGCTAATGCTTTCTGGTTTACCTTCATTATCATGTTTTATTATTGATATGCATGCCTTTGCAATTAATTAAAGATGCTGCTACCACACTTCATCACTTGGGGCCATAAATGAGGGGTTTATGGTTTATAGGTAACGTGTCACTATCTAAATGTTACAAGTGCAGCTGGTTTCAGCCTTAGCCTCCCCAGAGTCCAGACACACGTTCCACTGTCATAACTATGATGTTTCTGAAAACTAACGAATTGGATGGGATAATGTTCGCCTTCCACCATGTCATGTTAACAGGTTACCACATAAGGTGGCAATTTTATTTTACTGGAAGCAATGTCCAATGTCCCGCCGACTAATGACAGTGGAACGATTGGGCTGTTAACTGTGATATCATTATCTTCCTTCAAACGCTAATAAACTAAAAAATTATCTAAAATCATTTAATAAACTTCGTAAAAAGCTAATAAATTATGTAGACTTGTTTTTCAACTGTTTTGTGCACGTGTTAATGGTCCATAATAGTATTCAAGGCATCTTTTTGTAAATTTAAAAGGATCTGCCAGGGTCCGGTATGCTATAACTATATTTACAGCCTTATGATCTCATCAAACTATAAGAACGGAACGGGTCTAAACTTTAAAGAATAGAGAACAGGAAAGCTAGTCTTCGAGAAAAGAATTAAGAGAAGAACACTCAATTTATAGAAATGTAAATCTCATACTTGAAGCTAGTGCCCAGCCGACTTTCCTTCGCACGTAGTTAATGCCAAATAAAAGAATAAATTAAATATGTATCTTATCTTAATTAGAAAATTTAAGTTAGACCACATCATTAATCAAACGCCTGTGTCGATTATAATGCTTCTCCAGAAGTAGTTTTGATGCTCCTTCCAGTGTCTTACGCCATGTCTGCACACAACACAAATTTACTGAATAGGATTAATGTCACATGAAAAGAAATAATCCCTGAAAATAACGAGATCAAGTTGACTTAATCCTAAATCAGTAACGGAGGTACACACCAAGAAACGAATAGTTGTTGGCATTCCTCTTGTTTGATAAGTATGTTTACTCTTTCATTACAAAATAAAAGTTCTTTTAATACGATCCTACAAATATATGATAATCAAATTAATTAGAGTATGGCCTAATCTCAACTGAAAGGTACATATTGACTTAACCTTTTCAATCGTGGCCAGGACAGACTTGTTCTTGATATCCTTGATTACTCTGAGGCGAGACCTCCCAATCCCAAGTTGTCTGACCAACACAGACTGCTTCCTAATGACAGGGGCAAGAAGTGAGCTCCTCTCCGCTAATGCGCTAGTACTAATGTCGAAGCAGGTATCCCCATCATCAAATTCTCTTCTGGAACTTCTTTTCCTCCTTTTGGACACTACTCTCATCATCACAATCATCAGCTCCTGAGGGTTTGCCTTACTACCAGCTTCGTCATCGTCTGCGAACTTCCTCAGCAGCTCATCGGAAGACTTCTTGGTTACACGTTGAACTGTAGTAGCATCAGTTGTTGAAGACCTATCGATGGTACGGCATGGTTCCATGTTTTTCAAGATCAGGATATGTAGAGAGAGAGTAATGAAAGGGAAAGAATATATATGGAGATATATAGATAAACATGTGAAAGTGATACGAGGAGGGGGAAGAAGGTGGGTAAGGGGTGGTGGTTATGTAGGGTAGTGATGAGGTTTGTAGTTTTGTGGTGGAAAATGGAAATGGACCGTTGAGGGAATGATTTGAATAGTAAGAGGAAGGATAAATGGAGCACCAACACAAAATATAGCCGTTAGAGAGAATATTCATTAATAAGGACAATAAAACATATGAAAATGAACGAAAATTCCCCGCTCCACCCCATGTTATTTTCTGACATCATATAGATTAATTAAAATAGTTACACATTACCTGGGGATGGCTTATCAAAGGGGAAACGGGAATTCATGATATATATTGCTTTCTTCACTGTTGTTCTTCTCCACCTCCAGCTTCAGGTAGTCAAGCTAGAGTTATGGTTGGTCCGTATAACTAAAGCAAGCTTACACCTCCATACAGTACTGTACATTATCTGATCATATTACTATGAGCTCCAAAATAAGTCCCCAAACTGAGTGTGACACTCAAGCTTCCTACAATGATAAGCTACAAAATAGGAAGGAAGGAGAGCAAAGAGTGAAGGATTTAATTTAACTTCTTTTTTATTTTCAATTCTTAACTTTTTCTTTAATTTTTTATAAAGCAAAATTGTGTTTGATCGTTAATTAAAATTTTTATTAATAAAAATCAAATATATTAATTAAAATTTTTCAATAAATTTAATTTTACTAAACAAATTTTATTTTAATATATATTTTAGTTATTAAAGCCAATGTTATCAATTAGAATTAAATTTTTAAAAAATTATTTCATCAGAAAATATTTTAAATTTTATGT
>JANITX010000004.1:48361106-48371985 GCA_027564395.1 Erythroxylum ulei
TCTCTCTTATCATAGGATATGTACCGGAATGACCTACGGGCGTCCTGGTGTGTACTCTACGGTAAGGGGGCGCTACAACCATCCTTTGTAGAGTCTTTGGCTACCACTATCCCACAGGTAACTACTGATCATCATTTATTCTCTCATGGTTTTGAACAAAATAATATGAGTCCTGATATGACTGCTAGGGAAAATAATCCACCTAGAGAAAATTCGAGTGAAAATGTCGTATAGAGGCCTACAATTCAAAATCTTCATCCCATGATTACTCGTGGGAAGGTAGGAGGTTTTAAACCAAAAGTCTTTCAAACAACATAGCTAAATTTATTTGATCTCACTCCAAATTCAGGGGTTGATGCTTTGGACTCTAAAATATGGAGAGATGCTATGTGAGAAGAGTTTGAAGCACCACAAAAGAATCAAACATGGGCTCTAGTTCTGAGAGATTCAAATGTTAAAGCAGTAGGCTACAAATGGATCTTCAAAGTTAAATACAACACCGATGGAACAATATCTAGGCACAAAGCTAGGCTTGTGGCCAAGGGATTCTCGCAAACCATGGGAATGAATTACTTTGAAACATTTTATCCAATTGTGAAATTTAGCACCATTCCATTTGTCTTGAGTTTGGGCATGGTGAAGGGGTGGAATCTGAGGCAAGTGGATATAAAAAATGCATTTCTAAATGGAGTGCTTACTGAAGCTTTTTATATGGAACAACCCAAGGGGTTTATTGATCCAAAATATCCCTCTCATCTATGCAAACTCAACAAAACAATCTATGGATTGAAACAAGCCCCTACAGCATGGTTTTAGAAACTTCTTGATGCTCTTTGCGAATGGAAATTCTACAACTCTAAATTAGACTCATCCTTTTTTCTATTTGCATGAAGGAAAAGATCTAGTCATAGTCCTTGTATACGTAGATAAAATTATAATCACAGGGACATCGATTTTTCTAATAAAGCATGTTGTCACAAAGCTAAAAGTGAGATTTGCATTAAAAGATCTCAGAGAACGTAGTTACTTTCTCATAATAGAGATTCGTAGAGACAACAACATCATGACTCTGTGTCAAAACAAAAATGTTCAGGATGTGTTTGAAAGAATTCAGATGACAAACAACAAAGCTTGCAATATCCAATGGCAACTAGTCAAAAGTTTATAACTCAAGAAGAATCTTTCTCTAATCCTACCTTATATCGTAGTGTAATTGGAAGTATGTAGTATCTTACAGTAACCAAACCTAATATTACTTATGTTGTGAACCAACTGAGCTAGTTCATGCAAACTCGATCTCCAATCCACTAGCAAGCAGTCAAGCGAGTACTACGATATCTTAAAGGAACTTCTAACATAAGTTTACATTATAAGAAATGAGGGGCCGTCGAACTAGAGTGCTTTACGTATGTTGACTAGGCTTGTGATCCTTTTGATCAAAAATATACCGGAGGATATATTGTCAATTTCTGTGGAAATGTTGTAGCTTGGAGCTCAAAGAAACAAAAAGTTGCTTTAAGATCTAGTACTAAGAGTGAGTATCAAATGCTAGCTTAAGGAGGAGCTGAAATTGGCTGGTTTTAGTCACTATTGAGAAAACTACAAATAAAGTTAGACACTATTCCAAAATTGTTGTGTGACAATTGTCTCTCTATCTGACAATCCAATTCTTGACAGTATATCCAAGCATATCGAGATTGATATACACTATATCCTCGAAATGGTGTCAACTAAAGATGTTCATATTTTTCATATTCCTTCTACAAAACAAGTGGTTGATATCTTTACAAAAGTTATCTATGTTGATCAATTCACATACTTGTGGAACAAACTCAATCTCCAACCAGGGAACTTGAGTTTGAGGGGGTGTATATGCGTGGATAAGTACTGGACAGCTAGAGCAAAAGGAGGTTGTTAAAGATCAAGGGCCAAGATGAAAACAGGTTATTTATTATCCATAAGTATGTTACACCAATTGTATTGACATCTACTATTATTCCGGAATCTTCTTGTATCATAATGATGTATAAATTTGATAATGAATGGATGAATTATTATGCTTTTCCATGCAAATGATTAAGCATCATATGAAATATGTGATTCCTCTGTTTTCTAAGTAAGATACCACAATACCACAGCCCACTGATCATTATATACACTCTCACATACATTAAGTTTGAATTTTCCACTCTCATCTTCTAATTCTAAGACCAATTGGTCACTTCATCTGGATGCATTAAAATTTGAGCATCGTTGTGGACCTCTGACCTGTAGATATAATCATTTTTTCAGCCTACGTTTTCCATGGTAAGTTTGAGACAATATAGTTATATTCTGTTGTCGACACATGGGGATGTAGCTCAAACGGTAGAGCGCTCGCTTTGCATGCGAGAGGCACGGGGTTCGATACCCCGCATCTCCAATCCCTTTTCTTTTTCATGTTTCAATAAATATAAATGTGATTATTTGTTTATTGTTTCACACATCGGATCGTATATTATTACATCCGCATATCAGGCGACAACGGCCTCCCTCTGCTCAAGTTACTAGCTCAGCTGTCCCCTCCATTCACTAGAAAAGCTTTCTTCTTCTATTCTTTCCAAATGGCTACACTACACAGCTCGTTCTCTACGATTTCAGCGATCTGCTCCTCTTCTTCTCCTTCTAACACTGCCTCTACGGTTCACTTCGGGTCTCCGGCCAAGCTGCCCGAGATTCGCCGGAGGAAATTAAATGGGAGAATGGCCTGCAGAGCTATGGTTCAACAGGCTGTTCAGGGATCCCAGGCCACTTACGCCAAAGAGATGGAGCGACTCTCTGCTAAGGAATCACTGCTTCTCGCTGTTAACTCTCTTATTCTTTTACTATTTCTTTGAGTGTCCAGTTCATTTTGTTTTTGTGAAAAGGAAAATTTTTGCCTTTTGTGTCTCATTGCTCATTTGTATTGTCCTTTTAATGCATTACCTAATTTAATTTAATTTTTTTTCTTACTGCTGAAGTGCAATCGTTGCTTAATCAAAGTTACAACATCTGCATTGCTAATCAGAGTTCTTGTTGGAAGTTCTGTACTGATAGCTCGCTATTGATTTAGTTCAAAGATGCTGGGGGTTTTGAAGCTTTAGTTACTGGACGTATCACAGACGTGCAACAGATTGATGTGAATGAAAGGATAGTTGGTCTTGAGCGTCTCAATCCTACTCCTCGACCAACTACGTAGGTGCTCATTTGTACTGAGCATTTCATATGCATATGTTTTTTCAGAAAGATATGTCTAAATGTTTCTTAGTATTCAGGTCACCCTTTCTTGAAGGTCGTTGGAATTTTGAGTGGTTTGGTTCTGGAAGCCCTGGTTTATTTGCGGCCAGATTTATGTTTCAGTGAGTGCTATTATGTCAGTGGATCTGTTTCTGTTTTCTTTCTAAGTTTCCACCAGTAGTTTTATGATATTTCCTGTTGTAACGGCTCCTGCCATGGGGTAACTTTCACTTCAATGGATTTGCTAGTTTCAATTACTACTTTTTTTTATCATTGTTATTATAAAATTTCCTTTTCTTTTCTTTTTTTTTTTGAGTCAGTCAGTGTAGACAAAGACAGTTTTAGGTTCTAATGTAATGTATACATTCTTTCAGGGGATTTCCGTCAAATTTGGCTAATTTATCTAAAATGGATGTGGTGATCAAGGATGGTATTGCAAAAGTTACGGCAAATATGAAACTACTCTACTCGGTACATTTCTATCTTTCATTATTTTCTTTGATATGCTTGCAAGAATGTGCTGTTTAGGTGGGATGAAATCATTCCCTCAACCCTCAACTTCCGACCCTTTTCCTCTCCTCACTCCTTAAAAGTTAATGCAAAACTGTGCAAAATTTGAAACTCACTCTTACCTTACTTTGATGCATTACATCTCTATGATGTTTCCCTATGCTAAAATGACGTAAACATACAGACAAAAAAAAGTCTTTTGCTACATTTGGATTCATACTCAAACCTTAATATTTCTACCCAACTGACAAACATATAGCAGTCATCAACCTATTTCATTCTTGTCAATTTGAATTCTGTTGACTTGATATGGGATGAGTAAAGTGTTTCATCTTTTTCTTTATCTCAAACTTGTTGATGGGTTTGACTATGTGTATGATTCTTTTTCTCTTTTTTTTCCCCTCATTCTGTCAAAGTTATGATATGTTTCTGTGACAGGATTATGTTAATTAATGAATGAAGATAAGTTAGACCTATAGAAGAACAGTGAAAGGCTGATTAGAGTTTGTGATTGACTTTGCATGATTTTGAAACTATGCATTCTTTTGAAAAACTATACATGCTTTTGAAAGTATGTGGCGTACTCAAAATTTTAAGATTGTTTTATACTTATGCCTAGACTTTAATTTAATTGTTAAATATGCAATCAGGTCCCAATCTACCAGGTCATACCTACTTGTTTTGCATGTACAACGGGAACTGCAGTTGCCACAATACTCTGGTCTTTGCTGATGCATGGTTGAACATAACTTCTGTAATGGCATTGTAAAATGTTCTTCTGTTACTCATTAGCTTTTTTTATGGCTTCTCAAGCTTTATTGTGAATGCTTCTTTCTTGTTGTAATGCAGATAGAAAGCAAATTTGTTCTGTCATCCAGGTTATCTGTAGAGGGACCTCTTCGAATGAAAGAGGAATATGTTGAAGGGACTTTAGAGACACCAACGGTCATTGAAGAAACCTTGCCAGAACAGCTAAAAGGTGTACTTGGTCAGGCTATTAGCACAATGCAACAACTACCTGTGCCCATAAGGGATGCAATTTCAAGTGGACTGAAAGTTCCTTTAAGTAAGCCTTCTGTTATTTTTCTTACATAATTTCCTCGGCTTCTCACTTAATCTATTTTAGGTCCAAAGGTCCCTCAGGACAGGTGTGAGCTTTGGGTATGTGCACTTTTGTAGCTGGGCATTTGTTCTTGTTGTGAACTGTCCTAGTTTGTCTAAACAATCAGTGATAGTTTACCAGAGACTCCTTCGGTTGCTGATAAGATTGCTTTCCTCTTTCTTCAAGTCCCTACTTGATAATTTCAATATGGTTAGGTATCTAAAGGATTTCGCATTTGTGTTCTCATTGAGTTGTAGTTGTGTTTTGACATTATAATTTATGTGTCTATCTTTGTGGCTGCAAGTCTTCTCTAATTAACAGATATTGTTGTCTTACACATCTCTGAAATTTGGTCTGGGATGATGGTATGGAACATTTATGTTCTAGTCAAGAGAAGAAAAGTCTATTCAAACTGCATATCTTTCCTTTTTCCCGTCAGTTTCTGTATACTATTTAACATGAATGTCTGAGACTATTTAGAGGATGGAATATGAAATCTCGAACGAGGCTTTTGACACTACAAGTAATATTAAAGTTCACTGGAATGCATATATTACAAAAAGAATTTCTGTAATAGATGTTTAAGGGGCTGTAGATAACCCAGAAATTATACTCTTTGTTTAATCAAATTCTAGTTGAAGTGATTTGGCCCCAAAATAGTAGTTTTAGACCATTAATTGTTGTTAGCATGGTTCTCCCTTTTGAATATCCTGATATGAACTTAGGTTCTTTGCAATAAGTTAAAGATCTGCGGAGTTCTAATTGTGCTGTGTGTTTCTTTCAATTGATGCCTCTGGAGTTACCATAGTGAATTCATTCTAATTTGCTTCCCCTATACCTGGTTCATTCTTGCAGCTGGTACTTTTCAGAGACTCTTCATGATTTCTTATCTTGATGAGGAGATACTAGTAAGCACATTTTTAAGTTTATTGCCTCTGACATTAACGCAGTTCTATGTGCGATGCCTTCAATTTTTTGTGTGCAATCTCATTTAATAATCGGATGAAATCTTGTTTTATTCCTACCGGCCACATGAACTGGTGCATTAGTGTTTCTATGATAGTCATTGTGCAACTTGCTAGGAGGAATCAAAGATAGAAATCAATAAACATAGTATATCTTGTGGTGGGTGCAAGGAAAATTTTGATTGATATTTCATTTTGAAATATATATGGTGCTGAAAGCCCTTTGTATTATCACATCACTGCCTTCAGTTATAGGTTACTGCATACCAGGATGGTCCATGGAAGTATCGAAAATACATCAAGGATTATAAAGAACATTTGCAGCATATTCTAGAAGGGAGAAAACTAACCAGTGCAGCTCCTGTTGTATCAATTTCCTTATGGAAGCATTAGGAGACAAAGAATGTAGGACTGATGCAGTTTGTTAGCAGTGTTTAGATTTTTCCTGGTAAAGATTTGAAGGATCTTTCTTGGACACTTAGAACAGCATTTAGTTAATGATGTTGGTAGGTAGAGCACCGGAGAAGCATGTAGGAATACAAAGTTCTTTTTGTAGTTTCTTTTAGTAAATATTTTAATGGGTTTTACTTTCTTTAGCATAAGTTGGAGAGCTTTATTTGCTTGAATTCATTTTTTTTCTCGTAGTTTGATCTGTGGAGGATGCCTTTGTGATAGCTTTGGACTATGTTAATGTATTGAGTGCTGGAATTTAAGGAATGTTAACCAATAATCGTCTACATGCCTCAGGCTGTGAGGACTGATACATTGGGATGGAACTGGAATGGTTTACTTTTAATAATCTAATTCTTTGCTTGACTTTTTACACAGATAATAAGGGATACTGCTGGAGTATCGGAAGTTCTGACGAGGTTAGATGCACCAGCATATCCACTAGCAGAATCCGTCCCAGAGTACGAGAGCTAGTGATAGGAAGTGACATTTCTTTTTGACCTGTAATTACAACGTGGAGACTTCATCTTTTCATGATTGTTCACAATAAGATGGGTACTTCATATTGTTGTTGTTGCTATTCCTCCATATACACCAAATGCTAATTCGAAATTACATTGCTAAAAGGTGGAAGTGGGGTGATTAGGGGTCTCCTTCCATAATGTCAACTTGTTTCAATAATGCAATCTGTATATTCGGTTTTGGTTACAGAATTATTGACAGGGGTGAAGTGATAAAAAAATATTGAATTAATATGTGTAGTGTTAGTTGACTTGAAAAATATGCTTTGTTTAATGATGATATTAATAGTTGTTTGCTTTGTTGCGGGAGATTAGATTTTCACTTCACCTCCGTCTAAAAAAGCATAACTCCGCTGTACAATGTCCATATCATTGGCAATTACATGCATCATTTTACGATAACTTAAAAAAACAGAAAATGACATTTATTTTATCTTTGCAACGACATTGAGAATATAGACGAGGGTTTTCACATCCGCTAATTCACACTTGGAACATTGAAAGTAAACAGTTAGAAATGAATACGAGTATTTTCTTTCTTCTTCTTTTTTTTTTTGTGCGTGGGGAGTGGTTAAGAAGACCTTGAGTTGCAATTGTCAAAGTCTTCCTACGTTTACTTCCGCCTTTGAAAGCACAATAATGCATCCATTGATTAGCTATGATGATTAGATAGTTATAATAAATAATATCATACACTTGCATGTTTCCTGCTACGTAAGATTGTTATGGAAAGGCATGCATTATGCTATTTTCGCGCAAATTACATCACTCATCGGGATATTAAAGAGAGGAGTCTGAGTTACAATGCTGGTGGTTTACAAGAGATGAGACTAAAGATCTGTTGGTTGGCTAGCGTCTGAATTGCGGTAAACCATTTACGACCCTTTAATGAACCAGAAAAGCTTTGCTTAAACAATTAATTGACCTTTTAATGAACCAGAAAAGCTTTGCTTAAACAATTAATTGACCTAGGGTTTCCCATTTCGTAATGCTAAGATGCTATTCATTCTTTCATTTCGTAATATACTCGTCTTAACTACAACAACAACAATATTTAATATAAATCTTGCTGAGGTGTAAGATTTAGAAAAATCTTATAATACGCAACATTATACTTCATTAGTAGGGAAGTTGTTTTCCAAATAATTCATTATCGTCTTAGCTATGAATAGAAATCTAAAACCACCAAATCAAGATGTGAACTCAAAACATTTGTTCTCATAAAGTAGTACATACGTAATACCCAAATAAAATAAGCAACACCTAACCATATTTATAGGTTTCACCTCTCGGCCACATATATGTGTATACATTCATTCCATTGATGTATAAATGGTCAAATCACAAATACTAAGTAAACCAAAAAATTGTGCAGTTAACTACTCCACAACGTCATCCTTTTGCTAATTCTCTGTTTGAGGTCAATGCTTCATGATCCTCGTCAAGACACAATGTGAACAATTAAACGAAGATGCTTATGATTAGTGTCATAGTCGTACGTAGGAACTATAAGAATACGGCTACTTGCTTAGGTAAATACTTATGAATAGTTGACTTTGTTATTAAAAGTTGTAATTATTTGATTCAAGATCAAGATTCTATATTTTGAAACTTTAAAGATTGCTTTCCGAGTAGAAAAGCAATCTTTTATATGCACAAACTTGCAAGTACTTATGAGTTATTTAAAGGGTAAACTGAATTTAAAATGCATGATTTTATTCTTACTATGACAATTAATCAAATATTTGAAATTACAATTTGTGTGAAATATAAGCAGAAATTTAGTTCTATGAACCTTTTTATCATGTCATTTGACATAAAGGTGTAAATAAAAATTTAATAAAAAGGTGGAAAGCAATATCCAACTAAAAACAAATCCTATTTGGAAGATCTCTTTTTTTTTTGGTGCACCAAAGGTATCCACCGACGGAATCAGTGACTAATCCCTTCGCTGCAGGAACATCTCCAACATGGGAGAGCCACAGCTGGCCCAGGAGCTTGCTGCATTCCCAAGGGTAGGATTCGAACCCCCAACCACTTGGTTAAGCGACGAAGGCATGTACCACCTACGCCAACCCACTGGATTTTTTGGAAGATCTCTTTAATGTCTAATCAGTGCAACACCGTAACGTTTGTAAGAATCATATAAATAGTTGAACTAATCCTCTATCACCAAAATTTGTCATTTTCACAAATATTCTAAAATAATAAAACTTCTTTGGATATTTTCATATTCCTTGGTGTGTATCAATTGAAGCAAATGAGACATAATTATCAACATAGGAAAACAAATGGCTGAGAAAATGTTTATGTTTCTTAAGAAGCTAACTTTTAATTTATAGCAAAAATAATCTGATATTAAATTCTTCATTAATGTGGAAGATGTGACGAGCCACATCAAATTAATATTTTTGCCACATGGTTGCTATATATTGTGTTTGTGTCATGTATGGAGTTTATTATTTTAATAATTAAAATATCAAAAACTCTAAAACACTTATACACTTTTCATATGATTTGCTTTAAAAATATCTTAAAGTGTTTGATATTTTTAATTTATTAAATAATAAAATTAATATCTAAAACAAATACAATATGTGAAAATTATGTAACAAAGATATTAATCTGGTGTGATTCGCTATATTAGCAAAAAATTTAATTTAAGGCTATTTTGCTAGAAATTAAAAGTTGAAACCATTTACTCCTACTTTTTAAAGTTTTGACTGATATTACAAAATTGAATAAAATGTGATGTTTTATATAATTAACCCTATTATGAATCTATATAACTCTCTCTCTATATATATATAAATATATATATATATTACTTCTACTTTATACTATTTCTAATTAATATAAAATTTCTAACTAAAACTACTTAAAAATAAATTGTTGTTTAAATTCTAAGAAAAACTTGTAAGTTAAACATTTGTGGGTTGGTGAAGAAACTTAATATTAAGGAGATATAAACTTAAAACATGTATACCAAATAAATTTATAAATTCTAGTTTTCGTTTGACAAAACAAGTGGATTTCCCTGAATAAGACGGAGTTTGCATACCACTTAATGTTGAAACTCTTGGATTTATATTTTTCCCTCACTCGTTGCATGTATGTATTTAATCAAAGTAAAGGTAAAAATATAATGGATACTTATTTGACTGAGTCTTCATTCCAACTCAACGTAATATTTTTATGTCTAAAATGTTAGCCTTTTGGCAGAAAATTATGGCTAACCATAAGAAAATCATTATTTTAAAATTCAAAGTGTATAAATTAATATCAAATTTAGTTTGAATTTTTAAAGGGGAGCAAATTTAGTACAAATCAAGGTCAATTAGTAGAATTTAGATTGTGTTCACATTCTAGTTTGAATTGAAGCCAAAACCAAAATTTATAATGTAGGTTAATTAAACTTGATTTTTTCATCAAGTTCTAATTGGGTCCAAAATTGGAGATATGTAGGGGTGACAATGGATAGGCTTCGGTTCGGGTATTACTCTACCACATCTATTTTTTATTACTCAACTCATATTCATATCCATTTTTATGACTCAAGTCATATTTATATCCATCGGTTTTTACAATTTACTATCTATATGTAAATCCATTGGATTGTTTGAGTTTTTGGATATCTATCGAGTTGTATAGCACATAAAAATATAACTTCTAAATAAAAAATATAAAGAGTAATTTTTTGCGAACGCTCCAAATCAAAATTATTTTAATAATAATAAGTCAAGATTTTGATTTGTATGTCTTAAAAAACTATAAAATTGGAATAATAAAAAGCATTATATTTAATGCAAAGACAACATATATTTTTCACAATCAAGAACTGGAATAAAAACTGAAATATCCAAAACTTCAAATTGTCTTTATGTGAACTCCACAATGTTCAAAACTCCATCTCCATATCATTTGCATTATTATCATCTTATAAGAAAATTAAACATGATAAAAAAAGGTGATGATTGAGGAGTAAAATGAAGATTTTAAAGTTATTTTTTCAAAATTTTTTTTATATTTAATCATAAATATTCAAGAAAAAATAAAAAAATAAAGTTAATAAAAAA
>JANITX010000004.1:48373568-48390129 GCA_027564395.1 Erythroxylum ulei
TATTTTGAGAAGACAAATTCATAGGGAAGTCTTCTTTGTCTCAAGTATTTTTGTTATTTAATTTTCAATTGATTAAACACTTGAGCTATTTTATTTATTATTGTCTTTGAGTGAAAGTAATTAGACAAATCTTCTATTGAGGTCAGTACGAGGCAGTCGTACTATTAGGTTGATTAAAAAAATCCTCTGTTGAGGTTAGTACGAGACGGTCGTACTATTGGATGTGAAATTCTTTAACGAAAAGTGAGGTTGAGAGATAGTATCAAGAGTTTAGTGGTGTCGACTCAGTAAAGCCTTGGGTAAAATTATTGTACCTCGGTGAAAGTGATTAAGCTGGGTGATGGCCTCGCAGACGTAGACAAGGTGTGCCGAACTGCGTTACCAAGTTTCTGGTATTTTTACTATTTCAGTTTTGCTTGATTTTATTTTGTTGGTGCCAAATAAATTTATGGATAGTTTGAAAAATAATTAACCCCCTTCGATTTTTCAACTGGTATCAGAGCGGGTCACCGATTCAGAACTTGGTAGTAGGTTGGTGCAGATCCTAGTTTTGCAAACATGGCCATAAGAGAAGGAGCATCGATTATCCGGCCATCACTATTGGATGGCTTTAACTATCCTACATGGAAATCATGAATAAGAGTCTTCATCCAAGCTCAGGATAACAAAGCTTGGCATTCGGTAGTACATGAGTGGACGCATCCGAAAATTACTGACAATAAAGGAGAGACAATTCAAAAAGATCCATCTGAATGGACAAAAGCTGAAGAAGAAAGTGCACTTAGAAATTTACAAGCAATGAATGCAATATTCAGTGCTGTTGATGAGGGACACTTCTCAATGATATCAGCCTGTGAGACAGCTAAAGAAGCGTGGGATGCTTTGCAAACTATTCATGAAGGGTCAAAATCTATAATAGCGTCGAAACTACAGATGTTAGCTATACGGTTTGAAGAGCTGAAGATGGATGAGAATGGGACTATTGGAGACTTTCACGAAAAACTACGAAATATAGTGAATTAGGCACATCAACTGGGGAAGGAATACTCCAACGTGAAATTAGTCAAGAAAACATTGAGATCACTGCCTCCACGATTTATTCCGAAAATTGCAGCAATAGAGGAAGCTCACGACATTGATAATCTGTCATTGGAAAAAGTTATTGGAATCCTCACAAACTTCGAAATGAATCTTTTGAGAGATAAGCAAGAAAGAAGCAAAGAATTGGCATTACAGGTGAAAACTGGAAAAATTGCGAATGATATAGAAGATGAATTCGACGAGAATGAGGATTTGGAGCTACTAACAAGAGAGTTCAGTAATTGGTTGAAGAGAGTAAAAAAGGACAGACCCGAGTTTAGGCAAAAAGGCGGGAGCTCATCGAACAACAACTTCAAACAAGCCAAAACTCAAAAGGGAGAAAGAAAGGTAAAGATAATTCAATGCCATAAGTGTCAAGGCTTAGGACATGTTTAAGTGGAGTGTGCTAATACTATGATGAAGAGAAAAGAAAAATCTTATACGAGCACTTGGAGTGATAACAAATCCGGAAGTGAAGAAGAAATTGTGAAGAATGATGCTTTAGTTACTGTGTACAACGAAAGTCCAGTTATTTGTTTAACAGTAACCAATAAGGAAGTAACTGAAGACGAAAAAATGAGTAAATCTGGAAATTTTGGGAAAATGCAAATGATTCAGCTCAAAGCTCGATCTCAGATTATGATAGTGATGAAAGTGCGTCAAGTGATAAAATGGAGAATATTTACGAGGCTTGCGAATTAATGTACGGAAAATTAGGGGAAATGTGTAAAAAGAATGAAAGATTAAAGGTAGAGAATATCTCCATAAAGAACACCATCCAAGAGTTAGAAAAGGATTTGATGTTGACATCAAATAAACTTGGTGAAGCTAGAATGAAATTAGTAAGCACCGAAAAGGGATTGAGAATGTTAAATGGAGGTACCAAAAAGCTAGAAAAGCTGTTAGAAATTGGTAAAGTTAAAGGGGATCTTCAAGGCATTGGCTATAAGGGTGAGTGCTCTAAAGTGAATGAGAAGAAATATGACATATCCAAATTTGTCCGAGAAGAAACATCAAGAAACAATCGAAGATTTATACCCACGTCACTTTTGTGGAGTCATTGGACATGTAAGGCCAAGATGTTATCAGTTACTACAAATGATGTTTTAAGGGGTCAAAACCGAAAATCTAGACACTCTTCATTAAATTTCCAGCAGCATCCTATGGTATCGAAGCAAGCAAGGATTAGAAAGGGTCAAGTACAAGCACAAAAACGTAATGAAGGAAAAACAAGAAAATGCAAGCTTTGCAGTTAGTTACTGCAGATGAAGTAACTGCAGAAAGTGACTTACAGCTAGTTACTGCAGATGGAGCAACTGCAGAAAGTGGTTTACAGTTAGTTACTACTGAGGAAGTAACTGTAGAAACTGAAGAAATTTTAGTTACTTCGGATGATGAACCAACTAAAACAATGAAGGCTGATTTGAACCGAGGTTCTTTATCTCGAATTCGAATAAGTCTTCCAGCAGAAAATGTTATTGGAGATGTGAGCAAAAGGAGAAAAACTAAAGAAAGAAAAATGGTTGATTATCAAGAACTTACAGGCTACTTGTGTTATACATCTTCATTCGAGCCACAGAAAAACACTAGGTTTGAGATTCTTCGAAGGGCACAGGGACAGTGTGCTTTACATTTTTGAAGTATATTTTGTTGAAAAAAAGAAAAAAAGAAAAAAAAGATTTTTTTGTTCTTTAGTTTTATGTTGCTATTGTCGTCTTATCTTTTTAGTAGTTTACATTGTGACTTCTATTTGGCTCTACCGAAGACTCCTTAGCTCTCTCATCGGTATGGATCTCTCACGGGTATCTCTCTATCTTTCGGGCATATCTCTTAGTGTTTTGAATGGTGGTAATTTTACTTCTTGGCGTGTATATGATTTTTCCGCTGCATCTGTTGGTGATTATTATGATTATGTTTTTTGTCCCAAGAAGGAGATGTTAGATTGTTTATGGTGAATGTTTCATTCAAGGGGAGATTTCAAGGTATATATTTGACTATGTGTCTTGCTTTTTGGCATCTTTTTGTCCCAAAGGGGAGAAATTTGGATGATTGGAGAACCTGATGTTGATTAAGGGGGAGTATTTGTCCTATGGATTGTGCATTTGATTTATATGTCCAATTATGTTGTTTAGGGGGAGTTTCATATGTGTGACAAACAATGCCAAAAAGGGGGAGATTGTTAGAGTATATTTTATATATTCTTTATTTGGTTTTGGCATTTTGAATTAGACATATAAGAATATTAAAATCATTAATTGGATTGATGACGATGGGTTGAGATTGTGTTTTAATAGAAGTCCAAATCGTCAATGGGCTATTGTGCTTTGTTTATTGGACTTTTGACATTGCCCACTTGTTTAATTTCATGGAGAGTCTAGTACTACACGTGATCTTGAAAAACAAAAACCTAGAAGGTGGTTTTTGCGGCAAAAGAGCTGGTGTGTGTATCTTTGAAGTTGTGTGGGTCACAGGAGTTTTTGTTTTTGGTGAGTGTGGGTCACAAGTTACAAGGGAGGAAATACATGTTGACTGCGCATCTTTTTGGCTGAAAAAACTGGTTGCATATTTATCTAGCAGAGAGTGGTTGTATGTGTCACGAAAATTGCACAAGAGTTTTATTGTTTTTATAAGTTGCGATTTCTTTGGGCTGAATAACGTTGTCCCCAACTCTTGATCTGTTGTGGTTTTGGGTGAGTCACTGGTGAGCAAAATTCTTGTGGGGCTGCTGCGTATGACTGAAGGCAATGCACGTTTGACTCACTGTTCATAGCCAATAAGCAGTCCACGCATGGCTATTGAAGTTGCTGATTGAGGGGTTGCGCAACTTTCTTTCGTGCTGGAATTTTTGTGGATTACATCAGTTGGGCTGAATGGTTTTATGTTGCGTTTTCTTTGATGTGTTGATATGATTAGCTCATTATTATTTCGACGACTTCCAGATCTATTCCAGTGGAGCGAAACCCATCGTCATGAATCCAATTAATGATTTTAATATTCTTATATGTCCAATTCAAAATGTCAAAACCAAATAAAGAATATATAAAATATATTCTAACAAGTAGTATATAGGGACAAGTGTTCGGGCAACTCGTAGGTTAGGCTATGAAATTGAAGTCATGCAGTAGAGATGTTTAGGGATGAAATTAAGTAATTAATTAAGGAGGGAAATTTCTTCTGTAAAATGAACTCTTGAAAGTGTTTTGAGACCGTTCAGACGTAATGAACATTACAATGAAATATAAACTACACTTGTCAAGTTGATATTGTTAGAAAGTAAACGGCACCCAATACATTACAATGATACTGTGTTTTACAAAGCAAAACAACGAAGGAACAAAGAAACTCTTCGGACTTGAGCATTTCAGAAACTGGGATATGCATGGTATTGGGTGTCGTTTTGTGGAAGTCATGACAATGGCTATTATTCCACCCACGAGGAACTCGAATCGCACATACATCTTCACTTCACTACATCTATATAGACATAAACATGGCTACAGCTACACCATTCACGGATGGTGTGTCAATATAAAGTTTGTAGGCACGCATAATTGGCCTGCTTAGTGTTGCATTGCTACTGTTAGGAATGAACTAATTATTAATTGTAAGCGATTAATTATTAATAGCTCATGTTTCACGTCCTAGCATTTTGAATGCCAAAATTGATCCCTGGTTTCTTATTATTATTGCTATTTTTAGTCTTACTATTATTCACAATTGGACCCTCGTTTATTAATTTTGAAGATCACTTGTGTTTAATCTTTATTATTACTTTCAATGGCATGTTTTAATAGAGGGGTCATCTTAATATAAGTTAATTTGATTTAGTAAGAATTTAATTCAATTCTTAATTTGATTTAGTAAGAATTTAATTCAATTCACTTGTATACATAATTGACAATCCTATAGGAATAAATTAATCGGTGTTTACATATTAGTTAGCATGATTCGTATGAAGGTTTGCCAATCTTATGGGACAATTATCACTAGAACACCAATTCCAATATAGATTAACATCCCATGTGATGTTATATTAAATGAAATGAGATGTTTTCAAAAGTATCGTTTGAAAAGAAAGAACCATTCATTTTGAGGCCAACAATTCAAAATATTCAACATGGCTAACATCAGGAGATGAGAGGAATCAAATATTCTTGAGTGTTACGATATCTCAAGCTATGTGCATAGCACTAGTAGTCGTAGTGTTCACATTGCAGTGTTGCTAAAATGGTAAGAAGATGTAAGCAACACCGTACACAGTAAGACAACAAAAATGAAGTAAAGATAGTTATTTGGTAGATCTCTCACTCTTCTAATAGAAGCACATCAAATAAATCAAACCTAACACTTTGGTCTAAGCTTAATAAGGAAAGTTAGAGGGGACCATTTGGATTATTTTTTCAATCTCCAGGCATGGATTCATTCACATACCTAAATAATATGTATCTCTTTCCTCTCAACAGACAGCTTGTTTTCCTCTTCAAAATTTAATCTTTGTTCGTTGCACACAACTGTATTGCTCATCATTTGCCTCCAAATATATATATATATACATATGCAAGCCTCCCTCTTTCTTTCCCTCTAAACAACTCTACCAACTCTCCTAACCTTCTCTTTCTTTCAACAAGCTTTCAATGGAAGGCATGATCATGAAGAAACAACCTTGCATGTCCACATCGACTTCTCCATCTTCAATAGCCATGCATAAAGAGTGCTCCAAAACAATATCAAAAGTGAAGCCTAAGATACGCATAATTCACATATTTGCTCCTGAAATCATCAAGACAGACGTTGCCAACTTCAGAGAGTTGGTGCAGAGACTCACCGGGAAACCAACTGAGAACAGCTGCAAGAAGAAACCCAGAAGGAGCAGAGCGAGAAGAGATAAAGACACTCACGGGCAGTCGAAAAGCAGCACCGATACTACTAGTACTAGTTCATCATGTGATCATCGCAAAACATTGGCCAAGAGGGTTGAGCTAAGAACTGGGTTTGGTAGTTTCGGTTGTAGAGAGAGAGTTAAGGAAGAGGAGGAGATGTGGAATGGTGCAAGTTCAGGGAGTTTCTTGGGTAGTTTTGCAGATTTGGATGGGTTCATTAAAGGTCTTGGTGAATTCCCGTTGATGTCTATGGATGCCAACCAAATGAATGGGTTTGAAGAGACTCAAATTTCCCAGTAAACCAACGAGTTTGTTCTGTATATTTGTTTTCTTAGCAAGAGCAAAAAGGTCAAGGCTTTTGTTTCCATGATGGTTTGAGACTGCTTAACCTACTTCCATTGGTTATTAATTTGTTTGCGTGTCTAATCTTATGAACTCTAATCCAATGAGTCTCTGATCAAATTTCCTTTGCTGTAAAAACCAATTACTACTTGTGCATCACTTGTCTTGTCTTGGCCCCTTTTGGATCTGCGATAGAAATTCTTTTACAACAACATTGTAATTCTTTTCCCTTTCTTTATGATTTCAGGGTTTATTTTGGATACGGATGTTTTTATCTTCCCTGAACGTGCAGAACTGTACAAGTAATATATTCGTTTCTCACAAAGATATGGACTTCTGTTACTCGTAAACCTTAGTTGTCTCACACCTCTCCATGTATAGAGTATAGTAGCTCAGGAACCCATCCTCTGCAATGCAAACTGTTGAAAAGCTTGCCTAGTTACGATAGGAAGAAGTATCTTCCTTTCTTTTCACCTTATTCTTTTCCTATCCCACCCTTTTTGTAGATAAGGTAAGCGCATCTTCTTTGAATTAATGGTAAAATGGGATGACTTCAATTCATAACTCTGTATCCCTTCACTTATTGGACATTCATTTAAGATAAAATACTAGATGGTACGCACCGAAGGCTGCGCCAATGCTATTTAAAAATTAAAATTTACAAGTTATTTGTACTGTTTATGTAAAAAATGATTTTTCAAAAAAGTGAATCTAAAAACTACTTAAAATGTTTTATTGTCGTCCTTAGAATTGAGATAAATTTAGATTCATGGTATATATATATATATATATAACACCAAAATGCATTAATATTTTACTTATAAATATAACCCTAAGAAGAGAATGTTGTGAATATAGAATGGTATATAAATTAATGTGTACGGCTTGATAATTTAAAAGGTTAAGTTGCTTATCAAATCCACTTAACCAACAATGCCAAAGTCAACAATTTTCTTGAAATTATATATGCAAATTGCTAATATTGAAAAGGCAAGACAATTGGATTAAGCTTACAATATCTAAGTCTAATCAGGTGATAATGGCCAAACGTAGAACACGCTCTCTTCTTATAATTATATTCGTGCAAATTGCCAATATATATTCTTATATATATATAATCTTACTCAAAATTCTATTAAGTTAAGCTCAAAGTGACGGTGATGATTCCTATAAATTAAGTGAACTTCTCAATCCAATCTCCCCATTAGTAGGCCAAGTTGAATGAATGGATGTGAAGATGTTCATAGCTTAACTGAAGTCGTAGCGTCCTGTATTGTTGTTAAACAATTATACTATCCAACAAGACAATTAAACATGAGAAACAAGAGGGATTAGATCCCAACCGTTAAAAAAGAAAAGTTGAAACTGGCTCTCCCATTAAATGAGTTCTCAATCATTGTTGGCCATTGGCAGGCAGCCGTTGTATGCTGCCAAAGTAAAAAAGAAGAACCATGTCTTTTAAGAAGACCTACCGTCTTGTTTCCAATTTGACTTTTAAATCGTATTTAAAATTTTCTAAAATGATTATTGAAGAAAAGGAAGAGGAATATATCGGAAAATGTATCTTATTTCATGCACTGAAGCAATACAATGCGTTCGTAAATGTAGCTATAGAAAATAAGTTGAGTGAGAAAGTATTTTGAAACTAGTTTGTTACATCGGAATCTAAAACAACTTTTCTAACAACTTATAACAGATTTGTAACTGATTATAATAGCTCCCTGACGTTGGCTATCTTCCTTTCATTCTCTTCTGCATGCATGCATGGGACCAACACCTCCTCCTTAAGATGAAGTACATTCAAATAACTTCATCTTGGCTAATGCTGAATGCATTTGTGCAAAAGTTTAACAGCTTGGTAAGTAAATCCGCAATCTGACTAGAAGATCAAAAATAAAAGGTGTGCTAATAAAACCTGAAACCAAATGCTCCCTGACAATGTGATAGTCAATATCAACATGTTTCTTACGTTCGTGAAAAACATGATTAGCTGCAATGTGAATAGTAGGTTGGTTATCATAGAATAAGGGTATAGGTAGAGTTGGAGTAATCTTGAACTCACCAAGAAGATACGCAAACCATTTCAGTTCATAAGACGTTGTAGTCATAGCACAGTATTCAACCTCAACTGAGCTTCTGCTAACAGTATTTTGTTTTTTTGATTTCCATGAAACCAATGATGTTCCAAGAAAAATGCAATATCTTGTCACTGAACGTCGAGTGATTTTGCATCTTCCCTAATCGGAATCACAATATGCTTGCAAATCAAAGACGTTATCAGCTGCGTAGAACAATCCCATAATATCAGTACCCTTCAAATACTTAACAACGTGCAAGGCTGTATCCATCTGAAGTTTTGTGGGGGCACTCATGTACTGGCTTAACTGTTGAGTCACAAAGGATATATCAGGCCTCGTAAAACCTAGATATAGTAACTTTCCCACCAAACTTCGATAACTATCGGGGTTGGCATACAATTCAGAGTCGGCAGTCAATTAAACCCCTGAAGGGAAAGGATTTGTCACCAGTTGTGCATGTAGTAATCCTGCAATTTGCACCAAATCCTGAATATATTTCGTCTGTGAAATCATCATCCCTTGCTGTGATCTAGCTAATTCAATTCCCAGGAAAAAACTTGGCCTCTCCCATGTCTTTGATGGTGAAACAATCATCCAACAGTTGTTTCGCATTCTGAATGAGCTTAATAGAAGTGCCTGTGATGAGAATATCATCAATATATACTATAAGAGCTAAAAAGTTTGTTGATGTATTTTTAGTGAAGAGGCAGTAATCATGTATTGATTTCACGAATCCCATCTACAGGAGCTTATCAGTGAACACTTTATTCCATTGTCTTCTTGCTTGTTCAAACCATATAAGGATTTTGAAAGCTTACAAACTTGATGCTTAAGAGCTTTAGTGTAACCATCTGGAGGAAACATGTAAATCTCTTCATCAATTGACCCATGCAAATAAGCATTGTTGATATCAATATGGTGTAATGGCGAATGGTTTGCCACCACAATTGCCAAAAACACCCTAACTGTGACCACCTTAGTAACAGGAGAAAACGATCATGATAATCAACTCCAAACTTTTGATCATATCCCCGAGCTACTAACCTAGCTTTGTATCGAGATACTGATACATCGGGGGCATATTTAACCGTGAACACCCATTTAGACGTGATAGCTTTCTTCCCCTCGGGTAGTGAAACTAGTTGCCAAATCTAGTTCTTCTCTAAAGCTTCCAACTCCTCCTGCATTGTTTTGATTCAATTTGGATCTTCCTTTGCCTCGTGCTAATTTCTTGGTTCATGAATCTTCGTAACATTAGCAAGAAAAGTTGAATGAGCATCTGTCTATTTAAAGACGTTTGTGGAAGTATCAACTTGAATCTGATTAACAACAAAATCAGATAACCATGTTGGTGGTCTGCTTGAATGTCTACGTACAACAGCTTGGATGAGGGGTTTTTGTGGCAATTGTTTTTCAACTAAAGAGCTGTTGTTTTCTATTATCTAAGAGTTTTTATGAGATGACTCTGGAACTTGTGAAATCTGTTGTGCATCCATACGAACACATAAGCTATAACGATCAGTTTTCTCAGTAGATTCTAAATATGATAGCTCTTATAATGGAGCAACATTGAAGCTGTTTGGTAAAATAGTGGATGGATGGAGATCATTCTGTTTCTGGTGAGAATAAGAGCAGTTGGATAGGTAAGGAAATTACTCTTCATAAAACTTCACATCTTGAGAAACACTGGTCTGGTGTGTCTCCATATTGTACATTTTCCACCCCTTTTGTCCTGGAGATCCTCCGAAGTATATTCCTGGAAACGGCCTGCTATCAAACTTGTCTTTACGAGGATTAACATTCATCACATACCCTAAACAACCAAAGACCTTAAACTAAGTATAATCAAGTTTTTTCTGATGCAAAACCTGATGTGGACTTTTCCAGATTAACACTTTCGTTGGTGAGACATGAAGCAAGCAAGTGGCATTGAGCAAGGCTTCACCCCAAAATTTTGTTGACATATTAGTTTGTTGTAATAAAGCCCTGACAGTAGAAACTAAGGACCTATGCTGTCTTTCAACAACCTTGTTTTGTTGTGTGGTATATGAACATGTTTTCTGATGGATCACACCATGATTGTGTAAAAAAAGTTGCATATTACGCCCAATAAACTCTGTCCCATTATCAGTTCGGATCTTCTTGACATGTGTATTGAACTGTGTCCAAACTAGTTTAAAGAACCCTTCAATTAAATGAACAACTTGATCCTTGCTTCGAAACAAAATTGTCCATATAGCTCTAGTGAAATCATCCACAATGGTTAACATGTAACTATCACTAGTTAAGGATTTTCGTTTGTATGGGCCCCAACAATCAATGTGCAACAATTCAAAAGGTTTTGTTGATTGAATTCTGTTGTTACAAAAAGGTTTTCTTGCTTGCTTTGCATTGTGACAAGTATCACAAACAACCATCTGGTTCAAATTAGGAAAATTACAAACATACTGCAACTTCTCTTTGGACATATGTCCTAATCGTCTATGCCAAAGCTCAATACTACCTTTTAGGTCATTGCTTATAGTAAAAATAGAGTGAAAATTACTGCTAAATTGTTTTAATGCTGAAAGATCAAATGAGGACTGAGTAATGCAATATAAGCCATTGGTCAGTATCCCAACAGCCACCACCTTTTCACAATTCTGGTCCTGCAAAATACAATGCTTAGGCAAGAAATTATCACTCAAGCACTAATCCCTGAGTATTTTGCTGACTGATAACAAGTGGTGCTTAAACTATAGCACATAAAGCATTTGTGATATCTGGAAGCCTGAACTGAAAAATACATCTCCTATATAAGTCACAGTTTTGATCGAGCCATTTGGTAGATACACACGCTTAGGAAAATGTAACTTTTCAATATTTTTCATATGAGACAATGAATTACTTATATGTGTTGTTGCCCCTGAATCTATAATCCATGGTTCAAGACTTATAGAGCCAGATATGGGATGGGACTTACCTGCACAGGCTCCTACAAGTGCAGTGAAGTCGATACCATCTGAACCATAATCTTCTATCATTTTGCCTTTTAGAATTTTCTGAACTTCTTTCTGCACCAGTAACTGTATATCTTGATTGCGAGTTTGCTACAGATGGGAATTTGAGTCTGATTCTTCCAGTGGTGTTTGTGTCTCGTAAGTCAGATTTGCTTGAACTGCAAATTTTCAGGTTTTTTGAACTTCCTACCTTTATACCATTCAGGGTAGCCATTAAATCTGAAGCAATCGGATCTGTCATGTCCCCCTTTCTTGCAAAACGTACAATATTTATCTTCTTTGTTCTTACTCAATTTAGTGTTTCTCTTGGTATTATTGTTGTCAAAACGATTATTCTGAAATCTGGTAGTTGAGGCAGTAGCATTAGCAAATCATTGTGTATGTCTAAAACTGCATCTCTCTATTTTTCAATCTTTAAAAGCATCGAGTAAGCCTTGTTTACTGATGGAAGAGGATCCATGAGTAAAATTTGATCCTTAACATGATCAAATTTCGCATTTAAGCCTGAAAGAAATTGCATGAGTTGCTCCTTTTGACAGATCTCTTGTGCTATAACCCGAGAGCCTCCACATCTAAATGTTGTCGTAGGGTTTGGCACAGTATATTCATCCCACATTTTTTTATTTTGTTGAAAAAATTCACTATGGACAGATTTCCTTGACGCACAAATCTCTCTTCGAAGATGAAAAATAAGTGGGCCATTGCTTTCTCCATACCTTTGTTCAATCTCTTTCCATAATTCCTTAGAAGATGGAGCAAACAGGAAAACATCTACTAATTCCCTTGACAAAGAATTTATGATCCAAGAAAAAACCAAATCACCAGATTCTTTCCACTATGCAAACTCATTTGAGTCAACATATGGTGCATCATCCTTTAAAATGAAATTTGTTTTCCTTTTTGCACTCAACGCTAGTAACATAGATCTTTTCCATGAAATAAAATTCTTCCCATTTAACACTGAACTTACAAGGATCAAACCTGGATTGTCGCTGTTTGTTGATTCGTGATTGTACTGTGGTGTTCCTCGCATGATGTCTTTAACATATGGATCTGATCCTTGATCCATAGTTCTGTTTCTTTCCTCTTCATTTGATCTAGATCCTTCTTCTTCTTGTGTTTGTAAAGCTTGGACATAACTCCTTCAGACCATAGCTTATTTAGACAAAACACATAAAAGAAAATGACTATTGTTTGGATCGAGCTCTGGCTCTGATACCATGAAGAAAAAAGAGAGAAATATATCAAAAATTTATTTTATTTCATGTACTGAAACAATACAAATTGTTGGTATATGTAACTACTGAAAATAAACTGAGTGGGAAAGTATTTTTAAAACTAGTTTGTTACATTAGAAAACAACTTTTCTAACAACTTGTAATTGATTATAGTAGCCCCTTAATGTCGGCTATCTTCCTTCCATTTTCTTCTGCATGTATGTATGAAACCAACAATAATATTGAGTGAACAGAGTTGAAACAATCGTAGGGGCACAGAGAATTCCATTTATGACAGAAAACAAGTTTAATAGTTTTAAGAACTACGATTTTCCACAGTATATGACTTGTTACAGATCATTAATGTTCTTGCATTGGTATTTATATCACACAAAAATAAAAAAGGAGTAAAAAAATGAGGTCGTGATGAAGCGAGAATAAGACATTAATCATTCAAAAATATCATGAACTTTGGATTTTCATGTTAAAGGCATTCGGAAAGCAAGATTATGATTTTATTTATGAAAATGTGGAACAAGTAACTTCAATTACGGGTAAGATATTTAATACCAAAGTATTTATTGGTGAATTAGAAGTTTCATTGTTGCTCCATTGACTTAGAGACCATGACTTGAAGAACCAAATGTAAAGAAGTAACTCTCCTTATAATATCCTAATAATCTTTTCCTAGCACAAATTTTCATGGGAATAAGGGAGCACGAAACATCGTGTTCCACATAACACTATGATGTTACTTGTTAGATTTATGAAAGGAGCGTGCAACAATATGATCACACGACTTGAGGTCATTAGTAATCGAGATTTTGTAGAAATTTCTAGCAATTGACTGTAGGAAATTGTTATTTTGTGTATTTCAGGCAACTTAAAGTTGGTCAATAAATTATGTGGCCTCTGCTTCATCGTGTGATTATAAAACCTGTAGGCACTAAGTGAATTTTCCTTCTTAGGACATCTAAAAACCTTATATGTTGATCAAAAGAGAAACGAGAAATTTCAAGTTTCAAGTTTGTTAACTTAAGACTAAGTGTAAAAGACGACATTTTTAAGCTAAGAGATAACTGAGTAGTATACTCGGTCCTTCTATGTTAACAAAGTATTGTTTATAATAGTTATATGTTTTAAAATTGACAAGCAATTTGACCTTATAGTGGGACGAATATGAAGAAAAACTTACAGGAATTCACTTTTTTCCCCAACAAACACAACCCAGACTTCAACAACAACTGTAACAAAACATTTAGTGGAAATCTCATTGGTATGCTAGATTTAGGAAGATTTAGTAGTACTTAATCTTATTTTTAATTAATAGAGAGACTGTTTTCAAATAACCCATGTAAAAAGATTAAAAAAAACAATACAACTTAGGCCTCACTTAAACATAATAAAGTTTGTTGTGTCGCTTTGTCACTCATCATATCACTTTATGTTACCTTTAAATGCAAATCTATATTGACAATAAAAAATGCTCATTTAAGATTGAATCTTATTTGAGATTAAAAATAAAAAATCATTAGTGAAGTAGGATTTTACTATCACAATAATTGGAATTCCTTTAATGATAAAAAATATACAGAACCCTTTTAATGGAAAGTAAGTTTTTCTCCCATAAATGATTCTTACAATTATTGGTTTTTTATTTTTATATTAACATTTCATATAGTCCTAATATCAATTTTCCAATAATCCAACAATAATCTCTACTAAATTTCAATCTGAAAGTGAAAAATTTATATAACTTTTTAAAAAATTTAGGATTACATGAATGCTATTAACTATTTGTTGTATCTTCCATTTTTTGACATTAATTTGGTATCAAAATTTCGGTTAAACAATGAAATTACCTAAAGTGAAAGATATATAGAGAAATATTTAAAAGTAAGATATCTTGATTATCATGAATTATTTTTATAATTCATTGAATGTGTCTCAACAAGAACTTTGTAATACGATCTATCATAAAAGTAATTGTGTATCTCAATATAACATTGTTAGTCGTAAAGTATAACAGTATCCAATTAAATTTCAATGTTATATTTAGAAAATTTTTTAAATGCCTTGTAAAATTTGGAGACATTTAAACATATATCCTATTTTATGTTTTTTTTTCTAATTCTTGGCTTTTAAAAATCATGAATATATAATTTCATTATAAAATGTTCTTCAAAATTTTATCGAAGGTGTATTAGATTATTCTTAACATTTAGATAAAATTTTAATTCAAAATTGTAAATATTGAATTTTTTATAAGGTAAAAATTTCACTATAGCTAAATTTTGTCAATAGCTAAGACATAAATGTACGCATTTTTCATAGGTTTTGATATATGTTACAAAATGAAGGTTGATATATATTTAATATTTCCTTATAATTTTAGATACTTGAAATAATTTACTTTATATTTAATAACCAAAAGTGACGTGAACCTCCTGTTACGATTTGAACCTCCTGTTGCGATATGAAGATCCTGCTATTACTTGCATAAAGCTTATGCATTGTTGATTGTTAGTGGTGATCACCTTTCTTCTAAAACCTTTCTTATTTATTTAAACCCTCCTCCTTTTCTTCTTGAACATTACTCCTTCCTCTACCTTATACCTAACTTCTTGCCCTTGCAAAAATCTTAATCTTCACTTTCACATCAGGTTGCCTCTTTCTCCAACCCTCATGTAAATCCTCAACCTTCACCTTAAGCCTCACCTCATTTAGTTCCTACAGGAGATACCACTTTATTAAACAATAGGTAAACATAGGTTCAAGTAGTTGGAGATAGCAAACCTGACGCCAAACTAAACTATTTTCCTCCTTACAAAGCTTATGAGCAACCTATGGTTTCTCCTCCCATAGAAATATTGAAGTTTCGTGCTCAAAGACTCGACCCTAATAAGCTATTTTCTTTACAAGAAGGTACCCTATCTTGTAATGAAGCATTAGGTATAAACTAACTAGAAACAACACGATTTGTAGGACAAGTTGGTAAATAGTGATAACACATTCTTCTTTAAGTTCTCCTACAAGGAAGTTGCCACTAAGATTATTAAGGCTAGACTTTGGCATGTGCAAAACGAGTTTTTATTACTTCAAGCTTGGAGGCTAGGGATGAATATATAATAAATTAAGCAATAAAATATCCCAATATAGGTATGCATTTATGGTGTATCATTAGAGTATTAGACTACAAGTGGCTTAAGTTATCTTGCAAGCTACATTGGTAAACTAATTTTTTGGATCAAACTACTGCAAAGAATTTAAGGATAAATTTTGCATGATTTTGTGTTATGTTAAGCTTTATGACATATTTACCTGATATAATCCTTATTACGAGACTTAATGAGCAATTTGAGACCATGGAAGACATTTTAAAAGTGACATATGCTTGGATTCCCACTATATGGAGCTTCAAAACAAGCTTCTTTGAGGAGTAGTGGAACTTAAGGAACTTAAGTAAACCAATAAGAAAAATTCTAAATATGTTAAGTCTTAGAATGATCTTGATGTCAAAATGGAAGAGAATGAAAACAATCTAAAGCGTCTCAAGGTTTGAATAAGCAAGGTATGGATATGGGTGAATCCAATTAATTGGATAAGGTTATGCTATACATGTGATCAATAACCCTAAAAAGTATGTCAATAAGGAAATAAGAGAAGAAAATTGGCGATCATTGCAACCAATACTAAGAAGGTATGTAATTCAAAATATTGAACTGCAAATATCTAATATGAAATCTTTACCTTCGGTTGTGCAGGAACCTACAATTGAACTAAAACAATTACCGGAGCATTTGAAATACTTGTTTTTGGGAGAAGGAGAAACACCTCTGGTAATCATTGTAAGGAACTTAACCAAGCTTCAAGAGGAAAAGCTCATTCAAGTGCTTAAAAACCAAATCACAGCTATAGGGTGGACCATAGCTGACATTAAAGGTATTAGCCCTTCAACATGTATG
>JANITX010000004.1:48480742-48490858 GCA_027564395.1 Erythroxylum ulei
CCTTGCTTTTAACATGCCAAGTAGTTGAAGGAAGACAACTTGCTATAGAATCCTCTAAATAAAGTTTCAATATTTTTTCAATTTATTTAATTATATGCATTTTTTAACTTATTTAAAGACTAATTCACTTTTACTTGTTCATAGATGAAGCTCAAAATCGTTGATATTGAGAACCTTGAAGTGTCCAGGCGTGTGAGTTCATTGTTAAAACAAAGAGCTAAGGATCATCGTTATCGACTGCATAAATACTACAAATTTTTTCCTTCTCATGAGGATGCAAGGAGATATGTTCCCGAGTAGTTGACTCCAAAAAATTGGATCTAAATGTGTGATTATTGGTCCTCTGCCAATATTATGGATTGTCTTCTTTCTCTTCACATTTGCTTCAATTAATCTTGTTTCACAATTTAATGACTATTTCTTTTCTTTATTTAGGAAAAGTGTGAGAAAGCCAAGGTTAATAGAGGAAAAATGAAAAATCCTCAGATCCAAGGCTCCAAATCATTTACTGTCGTACGAAATGAATTTGTAAGTTATTTTTTTAGAAGTTATAATTATATCAGTAAATACAACATTATTTATTGTGTTTCAATTCTTTTTTTTTCCTTCATAAAACAGAGTTAGAAGGAATTACATGGAGTGTGATAGGATCATACTTTACAAGCTCACACACTACAAGGAAGGTGATTGCTGGACTTCTAAAGAAGTGCAGAATAATTATGTAAGTATAAAAATTTGTTTATTTTTTATACTTATTTATATATGTAGTACTAACTAATAATTTTTAAAATTTTAGAATAAAATGCAGGAGTTGTTGCAAAGATCATTATCTAACGAAAATGAGTCAAACATAGATGAGATTTGCAACAATGTCCTTGGTATAAGATTAGGGTACATCAAAGGTCTTGGGTATGGCGCTAAGCCAATTGATTCATCATCATCATGGCCAGCATTTGTAACTACGCTTTAAGAGAAGAACCAGTCGCTTAAGACTTAATTACAATGTAGTGAAAAAAAAAGTTAAAACGTAATGAGCAAAAGTTAGATCATACTGAATGAAAGTTGGTCAAGCTTGAAAAGATGGTCAAACAAATACTTGGCCTAAATTATGTAAGTAGTAGTGAAGATTAGCAAGAGTCTTAGTTTATACATAAGTTCTTTTGTTAACATTTGTAAATAACATTTTATTTTTTATATAAAAATGCTTCTATTTTTAATTTTATTTTTTGTTTAATTAATTATAAATAAAAATTCTAAATATTACAAACAATAAGATGGATTGAAAATCTTACCATTTATTATAATTAATTGAAAAATTTATTAATAGAATTGTTTAGTTAAAAATATAAAAAATTATCACCAAAACTTTTTAACTATGTTCCTAAAAACGTCTACAATAATTATTAAAAATTAAAAATTAAATCAAATACGTACCTAAAAAGATTTGGCTACGATTCCCAAATCGTCGCCAAAACATTTTAGCTACGTTCTAGAAACTATTATGAATAACTTTTACCTACTTTTAGGATATTATCGCTAAAGATAATTTTTTAGAAAACAAAAAAAAATTATCACCTACTAATAGGGTTACATAGCTAATAACTTTAAGCCATGAAAGAAAGCGTCCCAAATTATCTTTTACGACGTTTTTCCTTTTCTTCACGTATCACTTGTTGCGACATATCAGGATCGGAGCTAGATATTATTTGCGATAATATTGTAAAAATGTTGCCGATAATATTTTGCTACTGTGATTTTGTGACAAATTTTTGTCGTCAATAAATAGTATTGGTGACGAATTTTTAACTTTTAGTGACAAAAATATTTTTCGCCAAAAGCCCATTATGTTGTAGTGCAAATTTAAGCTCTTTAAATTTTACAGAAATGTTAAATTGGAAAACATTTTATCTCCAAATGAGCCATTTGACCTGAATTTATTAAAAGGTTGAAACTCATGTAATTGACTTGGTGTTTGTTTTTCTTTGTTTACTAGTTTAAGGTTTATTGTACGAGACAAGTTAGGGATGTTTAACATTAATGGTAAGTTAAAGATAGACAAGATTTAGATGATGCAGATATGTTAAGAAGAGACATTTTGATGTTATAGTAAGAAGAAGTAAGAAGATTATCCTTAGGAATTGTAAAAGAAGATGAAAAACCAAAGAAGAATTGAGGGAAGATGATCATGTATAATATGATTCTACTAGAGTTTGTGGAAGACTTGACTTTTAATAGTAAACTTTGATGAACTAGAATAATAGTTAAATCATTTATTGTGTCTTGTATTTATCTTGAATACTTTAGTTATTTTATTTATTTATTATATATTTTTCTCTTTTAGTTGCTTGTTTATTTTATTTTCTTATTTATTTCTTTTTATCTATTTTTTATTGTCTTACTTTTACCTTTATTTTCTTTACTTTTACTTATTTTTATTTATGTAGCTATTTGTTTATATATTTGGCTATTGTTTAAATCATTTTCAAAAACATTTTTTTGTAGGTCTATCGGAAACAACTCTTATATTAATTAGAGATAAGATTACGTACTATTGGACTCTCCAAACTCTGCATCTTAGCAGGATTTTTACTAGATTGTTATTGTTGTTATACTAGTTTAAGGTTTATTAACTCTAAAATAATAGTAAAATGAAAATTTCTGTTATAATTCTTGAAGGTTGAAATGAAATTAAACTCTTTTTTTTTACTTTCACAATCTTTAATATTATTTAAGTAAAGGATATTAAAAGTACAAATTTTTATTGTCAAAAACTCTCTTCATAATTTTTAGATTATGCTAATTGAGAGTTTATTACTAATCACTTAAATTGAATATGTCATTTGACTTAAACTAATAAATTTATTTAGTGAATTATTTATATAAAAAGAAGAAGATGGATTAGTTTAGGATTCATTAGTGAATTATTTATATACTTAGTTTAGACCTTTTCTTTTCATTGCCAAGGGGGAAAAAGCATTATCTAATTTCATCGCTATGTTCCAAACAAAAACTTTAACTATACAATTCGTCGACAACACCAAAAATAAATATATGTAATTAAAGTTTGACAGCGCATTGCACGGTCCAGGTCAAATGGAACTACAACGTAGATGTGTAATAAAATAATTGAGACAAGTTCGATAGGAAACAAGTAAACCACCTAGCCTACTACAGAAAGGGGGAAAACTGAAACGTCCCACTCCTTAATCTACTTTCGTTGTCGACATCATAGTTTGTTTCTGTACCAGAACACGCCTTTGCTGTTCATCTCACCTTCATCTTGCTCAACATAAATACACTCTTTACCCTCTCTCCATATTGCCTTGTAGATTGGTGTCCCATCAAATTGGTAATATTCTCCCAAAATTGGTCTGATAGCCTTGGTGGCCTCCATGGCATGATAGTGAGGCATAGTTGAGAACAAATGATGGGCTACGTGGGTGTCTGTTATGTTGTGAAATACCTTGTTCAAAATCCCATAGTCTCTGTCAACTGTGGCTAGAGCTCCTCTTAACCAGTCCCACTCAGAAGAATCATAATGTGGCAATGAAGGGTGAGTGTGTTGCAGAAATGTGATCATTACAAGGAAAGCATTTACAACTAACAATGGTCCTCCATAGAAGCAGAGAACCCAGGCTAGCCCCTTTGCTACTGCTAGACGATAGATCCCATAAGTGACAGCAAGAATACCAACATCAGAAATGTATATCTCAAGTCTTTGACGGTCAGTATAGATAGGGCCGTAAGGGTCATAGTGGCAAGCGAACCGATCATAAGGCCTGCCTGAGACATTGAACGCCAGGTAAAGAGGCCAACCAAGGGTTAAGGTTATGGCAAGAGTTAGGACACGGCCTGGTGGGTTGTTAAGGTACTTGGAGTACCAATGTATATCGGCTTTCTTCTTGGGCACAAATACTTCATCTCGTTCAAGAGAGCCGGTATTAGAATGATGGCGACTATGGCTGTATTTCCACGAAAAGTAAGGGACAAGGAGAAAAGAGTGAAGGACAAGGCCAACTGTGTCATCAAGCCATTGGTAATCACTGAAGGCATGGTGGCCACACTCATGGGCAATGACCCAAACGCCGGTGAGAACACAACCTTGAAATGCCCAGTAAATTGGCCAAGCTAAGTAGGAGAAAGGGTGAGGGAGGAGAGGGAAGTAGTTGGCAGCAATGTAATAGAAAATGAAGGCAATGGTGAGGTCGTAGACAACATATGAGAATGAGCGGAGAACAGAACGCTTGAAACAATGAGGTGGGATTGCTTTTTTGACTTGACCGAGTGAGAATGGTGGCTTTAAGTATGGAACTCTTTTCATGGGGTCAGATTTTGACTTCTTTGCGGATGGTGGGATAGACATGTTGCCACCGGCACCCATCGTGCTTCTGACTACATGAAAAAATTAAAAAGAAGAAAAGGGAGTTAAAAAATTAACCCTGATTCATATCAATCAAGAGAAACGCAAATCAATCAGAACTTATAGAATGTCTTTGATCTAGAACCCAGGTTAATATCAGCATAACTTTTGTCGATTTTCTAGGTTCTAGCAGCCAACTAGGTGTAACATTTCAATACAATGATAACTCAGGTCTCTTTTGGACATCAGTAACACTCTGTCAAGCAAGAATTACACAAGGATATTTTTGCCAAAACAAAATTGGAGAAAGTTAGAAAATCCTTCTATTTTTTCCCTTTCGCAATAATCAGTAAAACTCATAGACAAGGTCCACTGTACTAAGTAGAAGCAATGGCACGGTAAACAAGGTGTAAGCACTAGCACAATTTGAGCTATAGTAAAGGAATCATAGTATATCCTCATCTAACCAGACAATTCTGGAAAAATGCAAAATAGGATCATATGAATTATTGGAAATGGCTTCAAAAAGGAAGAGATAAAATAGAGTAAGTCCCATGTGAAAAATGTCCAAAAAAAAAAAAGGAAGAGAAAGACAGGATCGACTTGGTCATCTGGCATTTACATCATGTGGTTTGATAAGCTGTCATTATACTTGATAAAAAAGCATGGATGTATAGCAGACAATTATTATTGGGTCAAGCCTGCAGCAAACATTGAACCAAAGTCCGCAATAGGCCTCATTCATTTTACTAGTCATGTGCTATATATAGGGACTTAGTCTACTTGTAGGCCCTACATACGTATGACTATACTGATGACTTTCGTAAAGAAAAGGTGAAGCAGACGCTACCGTTCCGAATCCCTGTTCCTCTTATGTTTAAAGTCCCCTCAATTATTCATTGCAATAACAATTATGCTTATAGCACAAACGTTAATTTATTCGGAACAACATACAATGTTCACGCGGAAGGGAAAAAGAACACTATCAATAAATGACAAGTACTCTGAATTCAAACAATTGTAAAGTCTCCTACTTAGCAGCTCACAATATTAACCGGTGCTTGAAATTAGACAGCCACAAAAACAATTAGATAATAGACCAACATTTGCATCAATCACGAATTAAACGTGAAAAATTGATTCCTTGTCAAACATCAAAATTTCAAGAGTCGGTCCTTTGACTGATGTGAAGTTATAGACCCACCAAACGGTTAGGTCGAAGTCCACATCAATTGCATCGAGCATGAACCGCCCAAGAGATTGAAAACTACACAACACTGTATACGGAAATCGCACAGGAATTATTCGCAAACGTCATCGTTCTGGCCTCTAGGCGAAGGCGGCTAAAAACACGCTAACTACTGACGGATCTGTAATTACGAGTCACGTGCTAAGGACAGCTTTTTGGAAACTTCAGCCAATACAATAGAATAGACCAGTGTTTCATTGGAAGGCATGGGCTTTGAAGCTCTGTACCGGTCAAAACAAGTATATAACTAATATATGAATTTATGGAAGCATTGTTTTCTCTAACACGTCCACAACAAGAATCGTATTAGTTACTAGGAGTTATTAAAATTAAACTAGAATCCAAAAGCTGTCCATTTTCTTTCTTACATTTTATTTTTAAAAAGCAAACAGCATAAATGTTAACACAGGACGATAAAGGTAATGAACAGATCCATCTACACAACACAAAAGAGAGAGAGAGAGAGAGCAAGGGTGGAAGGAACATGAATATGAATATCAACATGATTACTAATACTGATTTTTATCCATATTACTATGACAACCACCATAAAGAAGAAGAAAACTATTCGTCTCAAAACTTAGCAAGTACGAATGCAACAAATCTACGGTTGATTGAAACAGATCTAATGTCAGCTGGATCTGAAAATGTCTTTGCAAAGTTAAGCGACAATAATCACAGGGAAAGCAGGAAATGAGATTGTTAACCACAAAAGAGAAAAGAAAAAAAAACGAGGAGATTGAAGAAGAAGTACCTCTTAGACTTCTCCACCTAGAAGAGATGCAGAGAGAAAGAGAAGAACAGTAACACTTTCTCTTTGTATTTGTAGTATGGAAATAGCCAGCCGTCTGCTCCTCCTCCTCCATTATATAGGCTCTTTCTGCGAGACCCGGACATCCTTGCTTTGCGTTCCCTCCTCTTTTCATTTGGGTCCCACACCACACTCAACATGTCCTTTGGACTGTTGCACCTTTCCCACTTGGCCACTTCCTACACCAAAACACTAACACCCAATCACAACCGTCCCTCCTTTTTCTGGTATTTCTCTTATTTAATATGAACCTTTTCCCTTCCAGTTGATCTGAATTAGTTAATTAATCGTACATAGCAGCTTGGAGGCCATAATCGCGCCTTTCCTAATCACATTAATGACGTAACCTTGGTTGGTTGACGGTTGTCCGTACAATGAAGAATATTGAAAATCTACCAAATGAAATTATCCCGTTCAAATCATCCGATTTTATAACTCTATTATTTTTACTTAAACATTTATCCATTTATTTTTTAAAATTATTTATCAAATAAATAAATTCTTATAAAATAGGATAAAAATAAAGTAATCTATTGCATATCTTCTGCCCGAAACCTCCTTAAATAAAAGTTAGCACCTGTATGACTTCATGTCACTTGATATATTGGACCGGCAGTGAAAGTACGTAAACATGGACCTGTTTCTATTTGAATATAAACAAACGGCAAAAAGAGTTGTTACGTCGTTCTTTGCGTGTTGACAATTCACATACGCAAAACCCTAAAGTTGTAACTCTGTTCATCTATACCTTGTCACTCCATTTTCATGAAGTAATTTAACAATCTAACAAGCTACTTTTTGAATTTAAAATATAATTTAGAAGTTAAATTGTATTTTAGAATCAATTTTTTAACTATTTCTGCAATGTTAATTATAATATATTATGTAAAATATTAATTTGTTTCAAATAAAATTGCTAATTTCTACACATAAGATGATTAATATTAAACAAAATGTAACAATCATTCAAATTAAATTTATTATTTAATTTTAAATATTAAAATAAATAATTTAAATTTATCGAGTACGATTTATCTCTTCAAAGCAAATTCTCATCTAACACCGCGTTCTGGCAGTTGCACATCATGAAAATCATGATCCAATTCAGGAACAGTACAGACTACAGTACAGAAGTCCAAGAAATTAAAGAAATATATTTAACAGATCTTGCATTTTTAAAAATAATAAAATAAGATCAGATCAGATCAGACAACCCTCAGCCCAACATATCTGATTCTTTAGTCTGATCTGCCGTCTGCAAATGCAAGCAGAGCTTGATTTTTTAGAATAGAATTCACGTGATCACGTCCTTTGCTCTACAATTTTGGAGATCCAAAAGACGTCTTCAGAAAGTAAGCCTCTTTTAGGAAAATATATTAACGATCCTCCCTCACCTATAGGCACGTATGGGTAGATTGGAATTGGATTCTTTTGCTAGCACCAAAGCAGAGAATGTCACAACAACGTGAGCCATTTGATGACCAACGTTATCTTTGTTCCGTTGGAACCTGTGACCTGCCTCGAAAGGATATAGCTTTTAAAACGGCAAGAATTAAAGCATTGTCAGTATGTTTAATAACCACCATCGTTCTAAGTTATTGTGAGTTTTAATGGCTATTTAATTTATATTTTTTTTATGTACCAAAAGAAGTAGAAATCTTACAAAAGGTATTTACTTGATCTAGTTCTTATTTTGGAAGTGAGTTATAAAAATGCGGGTTTGTTTTGAGATCTTTCTGGTAATACAAAATTTTGGATGTTGAACTACATACAGCTATCTGAATTTTGTTTTAGGATGTTGAACTACAGCTATATTATGTCCGTTTTATATTTGAAAGACTCGGAAATTGATTTGTCGTAACAAACATAATAAGAGTCGTCCGTCCATTTTCGTGATACATTCCTCCTCCCTCTCTCAAATTGGTCGTAACTTGTTTATAATTGCAAGTTTGACTTTAACCAATTCTATATTAAGAAGTTAGAAAATTTGTCGACATCAGCAGGCTAACTTTAAACCCGCATCCTACGAGTTTAATGATATTTTATTATCGAAGGATCTAATTAGGTATTTGACTGAAACACCAATTACTTTAAGCTGATTCCATTGACATTCTCAACTTTGACAGCTTCGAATCGTGTGATTACCAAATACCAATACCTTAAAAGAGATTTTTCTTACCGGAAATTACAAGAGATGGACAGTTAGGAAAAATATTACATCATCTTTAAAATTGATTTATTTACTATAAAAATAGACTTAATTAAAATTTTCATCTCAAATTTATATAAGTAGCATAACATTTGTATGAGTTTGGAAAGTTGTACATATGATAACTTTCAATTAATATTTCACGTTTTTAACCATCCTTACCGTCACAAATACAACTAGAAATATTAATGACTTACACTAATGACTACTTACGTTTATCTATCAATTAGCCACATTGTAATATAAAGCACTACAACAAAAATGAAAATTGCCTACAAAAAAATTTGTTGCTAAAAGTTCTAAAATCGTCACTAAAAATATCGTCAAATTCTCGTAACTGAAAACTACAAACAACATTTCTTACTAATCATCGCTAATAGTTCTTGCCTACATCTTATTTTCGTAGCAAAAAACTATTATCAACGTTTTAATAAATCGTTACTGATATATTTTGACTACGCTTAGTTTTCGTAGCTAAAACTTATTAGCTACGTTTTTTGAAATGTAGCAAAAAAAATTAGTTACGTTTCCCAAAAGTGTAGCTAATTGTTCTTAACTATGTTTTGTAAAATGCACTTAAATTTTAATATACATATTTTTTTGATAAATATTTTAATATACATATTAATGAAATGTTATATCATGTTAATTATAATTATTTGTGACATTTTTAATCATATTATTATATATGATATTAAGATTTTTGTTAATTTATTATACAAAAATAATTGATAATTTGAAGCATTGTTAAAAAATATCATTAAATTATATCAACAAAAAGAATATTCTTCATATACAATATTTTAATTATAATTTTAACAATTCTTATAGACAAAATAATAAATACAGAGACCAGTTAACAAATAATAAATGATGAGATTACAAAAAAATACAACATAATTAGAATGACTCTAGGCTTGTCCATGTTAACGAGAGCAACTTCATACGTCAGCTATCATACACGAAAGATAAGCCATGAGAATCATGAAAGCAGCTTTGAAATCGGTAGAGTGCCTGAGATTATGCATAATTAAGCTAGTTTGTTTTCAATTAGGAAAAAAAAAAAAAAGGGTGATGAAATGGGAAAGTAATCCAACAAAATATTCATTGAAAACCATTAAATACCTTCCAAAGTACAACTTCTTTATCATGTAAGAAGTCAAAAATCGAACTTGAGAGTAAAATAGAAAGCAAGTGTTGTAAAATTTATGTAGTGGGTGCATCCAGAGCTTCAACAAGGTTAAGAATACCTTAATCAATAATGTTGTGTTTGGTTACCGTTCTCGGGGTGAGGACGGATGACGAGGACACAAAAGTTTTGTCCTTCGGCCTGTTTGCTTACCGAGGACAGAAGTTTTTGTTCCGTCTTTAGAGAACGATGACAGAAATTTTTGTTCCTCTCAAAACTGAGGTACGAAAATTCTTATTCTATGGACAAGAATTGGAAATGTCAAAAATAGTCTCATCTTTTCAAACCTAACACCAAT
>JANITX010000004.1:48497435-48508840 GCA_027564395.1 Erythroxylum ulei
AAGTAATGATTTCTTAAAAGTTTTGAAATCTACTGTTTTTCTTTCTTTTTCCGATCCAACACATACATGGGACGATCCTCAACTGATCTGGTGGTTGGTGTATTTTTATTTACTAAATCATAGTGTTTCCTATTACTTTGATTCCTCTCTGCAGCTTGCTTTCACTCATACTATCTTTTGTACTTGAGTTAATAATGGCATTTGTGAAGCCTTGGATAATAAAAATGTTCAGTTAAAAGTTTTGTGCTCAGACCAAATATCTTGATAGATACTGTTGAAGACAGAAACATCGAGAATAAGACAAAGAGTGAAACTTAAGCATATGCATGTGCTGCTCTTAAAATTTAGTAGGGCATAATTTAGCCTTCTTTCTTGTTGGCGCAAAAACAACTTTAACGAGAAGATTAGGTAAGGCAGATTCAATTATTAGCATGTAACATGTCCCCCCTCTTGTGTAGTTTTCAAGTGACATTGAACCACACAAAGTTACGCCATTGTCAGGTTTTATATGTAAAATCCGATCAGAACAATTTGAGGGGTATAATACAATACAATCCAACTTTCTTTGTATATACCCATTTGCATCCAATTGCCTTCTTTCCTTTTGGGAGACTAGCTAGTTTCCACGTCTGATTCTTATGAAGGGAATGTTTTTCTTTATTCATGGCTATCCTCCACTTATCTTCTTCTAAACTTTGGACTGCTTCCTTATAAGTGGTAGGAATCTCATCAATTTCAATTAGAGATCCATAAGCCACCATATAAACAAAATGAGCAGGTACTTGAATGTTCCTTTTTGGTTTTCTCCATGCAATTAGTAATTATAGCTGTGGAGGTTCTTGGGATGGAACCTCTTCTTCATCTGGCTCCTCTTCTACCTTAAGAGTTTCCACATCTGCTTCATCATTTGCTGGGGTAACAATTCTTCCTACAAACTTTACCTGTTTTGGAGTACCATCTGTCTGCTTAACATTTTCAATTGTCACCTTTCTTAATATGGTAGATTCGTCAAAGGTAACATCCTTGCTAAAATTTATTTTCTTTGACTCGGGGCACCAAAGACAATATACTTTCACACCAGAGGTGATCCCCATGAAAATTGCTTTCTTTGCACGTAGATCCAATTTTGACTCCTTAACATGATAGTATACAGTGGAACCAAACACATGTAATGAATCATAATCTGTAGCAAGTTTTCTAAACCATTTTTCCAATGGTTTTTTTATCACCAATAGCAGTTGACGGAAGGCAATTGATGAGATGACAAGTGTATGTAACAACCTTAACCCAAAATTCTCAGCCCAACCCAGCATTAGATAGCATACACTGAACTTTCTCTAGCAATGTCTGGTTTATATGTTCTGCCACTCCATTTTGTTGTGGTGTATTCCTTATTGTGAAGTGTCTGACAATACCTTCTTCTTCACAGACTTTTGAAAATGGATTACTCTTGTACTCTCCACCATTATCTGTACGGAGATGCTTGATCCTTCGGCTTTTTTGAGTTTCCACCATCTTCTTCCATTTGAGGAAAACTCTTAGCAATTCATCCTTAGTCTTTATAGTATACACCCATACTCTTCGAGAAAAATCATCAACAAAGGTCACATAATAGTGTTTTTCTCCCAACGAAGCTGTTTTGGAAGGTCCCTACATATCATAATGAAAATAATCCAAAATACCCTTCGTATCATCAATTGCAGTGCTAAATTTCACTCTTATCTACTTCCTTTTGACACAATGTTCACAAAAGTCTAATTTGCAAGCCCGAACTCCTTTCAACAATTCTTGATCTACTAACATTTTCAAGGATTTTTCACCTGCATGTCCCAAGCGCATATGCCACAATTTAGCTGCTTCTAACTCTTGATCATCATTAAAAGCTACTGATGTTGTTCCAATAACTGCATTACCCTGGTAATAATACAGGTTATTGTTTTTTCGAATTCCTTTCATTACCACAAGTGCACCAGAGATGACTTTCATTACTCCATTTGCTACATTTATAGTGTAGCCCTTTGATTCTAGGACTCCCCCAGAAATGAGATTCTTTGTCAAACTTGGCACGTATCTGACATCTGTTAGAGTCCTGGTTGTTCCATCGTGATTCCTTAAGCAAATTAAACCAATCCCATTTGTTGTATAGGGATTGTCATTTGCTGTGTAAACAACTCCACCTTCTAGCTCTCTAAAATCAGAGAATCAATTCTGATTGGGACACATATGATGACTACAGCCTGAATCGAGCAGCCATGGACTAGAAGGGCTTATTGAGGATGTAACAACCAATGAAAGATCTGAGTTTACATCTTCACTCTTAGCAACATTCGAATTTGCAACAGCCTTTCCCTTATCAAGTTTGTTTTTATTCTTCAGCTTTGGACAATCCTTTTTCCAGTGCCCTTTTTCCTGACAAAAAACACATTCATCTTTGCTCAATTTGAGCCTCGACTTTGATCTGCCTTTCTTTTCTTTAATCTGGCTCTATGAACGACCTCTAACTACCAAAGCTTCTGCTACTCCACTTTTAAGTTCTTCCTGTGTCTTCCTTCTCAATTCATGACTGTACAAAGCAACTATAACTTCACTAAGAGACACATCAACCTTCCCATGAAGTAAAGTAGTTTCAAGAAGTTCAAACTCTTCAAGAAGGGATCCTAACAACATCAAAATTAGATCTTCATCTTCAAATGTCACATCCAAATTCATTAAATCAGTAACTAACTGATTAAAATTAGTGATGTAATCATTTATAGTGGTGCCCAGAATATAAAAGAAACGAAACAGTCTCTTCTTCAAGTGAAGCTTATTCTGACTATTTTTCTTTAGGAATTTCTCTTCCAATGCATTCCACAATTTAGATGTAGAAGTTTCTTTCGAAAAAGCATACTTTTGCTCTCTGGAAAGACAATATCGAATTGTACCACATGTCAAATGATTTATAGTTTTCCAATCTTTCTCCTCAACATCATCTGGTTTCTTTTCTTCAATGGCGATATCAAGACCTTGCTAAAAAAGAGCGTCTTGAACTTCACTTTGCCAGATGCCAAAATGACTCGTACTATCAAAAATCTTCACCGCAAATCTTGCATTTGTCATAGCAGTCCTTGCTAGAATAGACGAGGTAGAAGCTGTCGACGTGGTTGATGCAATCGTATCTTTGATTTCTATCATCTCTGCTACAATTTCTATGCAATAGTTGTCAATGCAGAATGCCAATAGCCCAAAGAAATTTTTTTTTTTCTGATGTGGAGGATCAGACTACGCTATAACCACAGAGCATACTAAAAAATATCCTTAGCTCTGATACAAATTGTTATAAACTCCGGGTTAATTTCCTCTAATAATGACAAATTTACCTTGACCATTATTGCCTAGGTGAATAGAGTGTGCACGATTGTACTGAAAAATCACATCAGGTAAATTTCCAGGAAAGACTAGAGGGTCACAGACGGTCTCATTTAAATTCCAATCTCCTAGACATGTAATTTAATAGCACAATAATGCACTAAAACTATACCTGACAATAACCATTAAATAGACAAATAAAGAACATCAGAATTTAACGAGGTTCAGCCAATTATGCCTACTTTCTTAGACACTACTAAATTGATATTTCACTATTTTCTGGAAATAATATCAATGAAATACTACAAAAAGAGAGAACAAATTTTATCTTATGGAAAACAATTTTTGAGATGCTTAAGATAGGTGAAGGAGTCTTCATTTTATAACTTAAGAAGACTCCCTCATCTTTATAATTCTTCGATATGAGATTTCAAATATGTCATATGTCAACAGTTTCTTTCAAGTTTTTGTTAATTTTTCGCATCTTTGTTTATTAAGAGTCATTAGCTTTTTTTTGCTTTAAATTTTAAACTGATCCAATAATTCTTTCTTTATGTTGTTTAAATACTTCGCCAATTTAGTTTTTAATTTCTTATACTTAACAAGTCAGTTCTTTAATATATATATATATATATATATACTAGGTGAATTCAAATAATACATCTGTGGTCCAAGTGAGGTGAATTAAATGACGCATACAAAAATTGATTAACACGTTTCTCTAATTTATTTCAAAGGTATAGTACTAGGTGAATTCACAAAATACATCTGTGGTCCAAGTTAGGTGAATTAAATGACGCATAAAAAAAGTGATTAACACGTTTAGCTTTTGTGATTCTAAAAATAGGGATGGTTAAAAAGAGTCATTGTTAGTCTTTTAAATAGAATTATCTATGTGAAGTGATTATGACAGTGTAAATTGTAATAATTTAAAAAAATTAAATATCGTAGTAAATTGTAAATTGTACTACGATTGGTAAGACATGTAAATTGAGTTCGGTCTGTCAGGCCGAACGCATCATTCGGAGTCAGATAAACTGGATACACAACTGCCGGTTCTTGAATCAACGACACCAAAACCACCCACGTAAACAACTCCCTAACCTAAAATAACCTACTTGAATGCTTATCCATTTGCCACCTTTCAATAGAAGCACAACGACCCATACTAACATTACACGTTTCCTTTATAAGTTACGCGTGTCAATTACCCCCAAAACCTCGCCAGTCACCTTAATTGATCTATATTAGGCGAGGGATGAACTGAAAACTGATCGTGCAAACTGAAAACTTGAACGTTCCAGATAAAGAGGGACAAAATGCAGTCTATTAAGGAAACCGCATCCAACATCGCGGCCTCTGCTAAGGCTGGCATGGAGAAGACTAAAGCCACTGTCCAAGAAAAGGTTTTATCATAATTTAGGGGGTTTTCTTTCTCTGAATTACTTGAGCTGTTAAACATCTTTTGTATTGGCATACTTTTTGAGTTGCCTGATTTAGTTATGAGGGAGCATTAGCACCTCCTCATTAAAACTATGTTTCCTTCATAGTATGTGGAGGCGATATTATTTTCGTGTTCAAACGTACACGGTACTAGCTAGCAATGCTAGGTGATATGACATTCAGTTATGGCCCCTAAGCATGTGATTCTGTCTAAAATATATTGAAGAATGTATGAAATGGGGCATAAGCATAAATTTCAGTGGAGCTCCCAACCGTCTCTGGTGCCATTAACAAGTTGTGGGCCTTGTTGCCTTCATTTATGATTAATGTTGCAGTCCTTCGATCTATTTATGCATACGCATCACTTTTCACAGGAAACATGAAAACGTTACAACTCCTAAGCATTGCATTTATGGTTTCGTCTGCAAGTGGGGTCACGAAAAGCTACCTTAAAACCATCGGAAGACTATTAATATCCCTATCCCATGTACACGTGTTCCCATAACAATGAAATGTGACTTTACAGGTAGAGAAGATGTCGACGAGCGATCCAGTACAAAAAGAAATGGCAACCGAGAAGAAAGAGGACAGAAAGGCGGAAGCGGAATTCTACAAACAGGAGGCACGTCTGCACAACGCGGCGGCAAGAGAGGCGGCTTCTGCCCCCGGCGGTCACGGACATTATACCAGGGGCAGTGAGCTGCATACCTACTCAACAAGTGGGACTCCTGGCTACCCAGATGGGACGCGCTCGACGGGGCTGGCCAGTGAGATCACGGCCCAGAACACCCGTGTGGATAACACCGCACCAGGTCATAGGGACCCGACGACCCGTGAGAAAACTGGGGTTAGCATGTTTTAGTTAGACAAAACACCCGTGCTTTTATGCAATGTTAGTGTAGTAATGTCGTTTGCTATGGTAATAATGTTCATGTGCTTTCCTTTTCTCTTTGGATTAATAAAAATATAAACCATCTTAATAATGACCAAAATTTTTAATTATTTTCAGCGGAACTAATTTGTTTTTGCTTCAATTGGTAAAATTGTAGTAGCGAGGGAAATTACATAGGGTCCAACGCGAGCTGCAAATTTGGTGTTATTTCTCTAGTGAGAAACCGTTAATATTGAAAAGCCTAAAGATCTCGATGTAAGATGATAACAATTTCCTCCGCTAGCTGGACCTGGATGGTCCATTACTGAGAAGAGAATTGGACGTGCATCGACTTGCCTCCTGAAAACATTTTAAGTGTACTGACTTTTGCCCTTCCATTCAGCAATTCCTAATTCCTACGGCTTTTGCAAATTGCAACTGTTCTAATCCATTAACCTACATCTAAACTTTCGGCCTCTTTGCTTCGGACAATAAAGTTTAGCTGCTAACATTGACCATCAGACATGTTTATGGGGGCAATGCTCATGCAGCGAAACTGTTTCTTTAGTAACAAAATTTTGAGCAACACACCCCGAAATGATGCTCATTTGTAAATGTCGATATTCAACACTGACGGGGTGCGATTTGTTGGATGCTGTAGTAATCACCATAGGGCATGAGCCGGGATTCATAAAACAATCAATAGTAAAAGCTCTAAACTAGATGTCCGCGAAATATGATCTGAAAGCTGAGACAGAATAAGTAATATTCAATGTCACCCTCTACTAAAACTAATGCTCGAAGCGCCAAAAGTTACTGCACATTCAAGTCACTCAACAGAAACACTATTGTCGAAAGAAGTTAATGTTTCCGACACTTCTCTTACATCAGTCAAACCACCGTCTGCAACTCAAAACACATTCACTAAAACGTATTTGCACAGCTCTAACTTAAAATACGGCTCCCATCAATACACGACTGCACAGTTAATATTCCCAAATCAACTGAAAACAACCAAAGCATTTAATCTCAAAGTCCTGTCTTGCGTAGTTCAGCAGCACCATGAGCAAAGTGACATCTCTGACCAAAGCTGCAAGTACCCTTGGAAAAATTATCACATAATTTCGTTTTAAAGTTACTTCCAGGATGAGCATGGGCACCGGGCAAGCTAGTAGGCTTTTTGGGTCCCAAACTGGCAATCAGCTCTTTTACCATACCACTTGCTTGCTTAATCTGATCAAATGTCCCCTCAAGTTCAATGTTCCTGAGGTTGGGATCTGTTTCATGCTCCCGAATGGATAGCTTAGACCCTGTTTGGCGGTAGATCTGCTTGGAATTGACACCACCTTTACCAATTATGGCTCCAGCAAGAGAGGCATCGACACTGATTTTTGCAGTGGCTGAGGCACCAAAGCTAGAAACTGGGCTGGGTAATGGTGGCTCCATGCGGCTGCCTATACGGCTAGGAGTAGTTCCAATAGCATGAGGGTTGTCATGGGAAGAAGCAATGGGTTTACCTAGTTCCCATTCACCATGTGCGAAATGGCATTTGTCACCAAATTTGCAACCTTCAGCAGTATTGTATTTGCTGCACATGCGACTTTTAACAGCAGGCAGATTGGAGCCACTTGGGATGGCCGGTGTTGGTGCCATGTTTCTGGATGTAGAAGTGATAGGAGGGCCTAGATTCATCATCTGGGCCACAGCATTATAGCCACCTGGAACATAGTGCAGAAAATGGCATCCCTCACCAAATGGACAGCCAGCAGTACTGCAAAAAAACATAACCACAAAATCAGCTTCATAGATGGATCCCTCAAGCTTAAGAACATATGCTCAGCAGGTCCAAGCTCAGTTCATCAAATAGAAAAACTGTTATACACATGAGCAAAGCTTATTACTATTACTTCTAGACCAGTAAACTAGCATTTGTGAGCTTCAGATCAGTAATAACTAGAAAATTGGTAATAAAAGAATCTATTAGGGACGAGTAGGTGTCCTACTAACAAGGTGGAACCAGCAGCAATGTTGTTCAGACAAGAAATTAATAGAATCATGAAGTAATATTGAAGCACTCTGCTCCTATTAAAGTGCCTTATGTAATAGAATTTGCAACTGGATATTGAATGTCTAAGCATCACCAGCTATAACAAACACCAGCAAGAATAAGGTAGCACTAATTAAAATATTGGTTTATTGAAAAATGTAAACATAAGTCCATGCTCCAAAAATTTGCTGTTTGTCAGATTTCGGCACCATACCTGTGGAAAATTCATTCTCTTTCAAAAATGACCTCTTTAATCAAAGCTTATGGAAGGATGGTTCATTTCAGCAGCAGTAATCCAATGCAATTCATCTTACTTTGACAGGTTGGAACTTATGACTTATCCATAGTTTTGTTCAATCGCTGTAAAACTTAGTGCTATGAGGGAACTATTAAATAGGTCTTTTGTAATCAACAAATCTATGATAAATTCCATTAGTTAACTTGGCATGACCAAATTGAATCTATGTTTATGTACCTGTATAGTAGCTATAAATGTCCACTTCTGTTAAAGGATTGTATATTCTTACCATATGAAAGAGAGTAGATCCAATTATTACAATAACTAGTACACATTACAAATTAAACAATCAGATGCATCAAAAGACAGTTACTTAGGTGAGTAAAGATTTAAACCTGAAAAATTTGGTGCATGGCTTGGATTTGCTTCCTACACCCATTGATAAGGAGTCCATTTCTGTTGCAAACATTAATTACTTTATCTCAGTTAAAAGTTCAATTTATTAATCCAGTTCGTCTACAATATTCCAACCATAGTGAAGATTTTCGAGTCAGGTTACAATTGACATGAATTCCACCATTGCAAATGAGATTAGAGTTGAACTAGTCGAACGAATAATTATATATCTTCAAAGTTTGAACTGCATCAATTCATGAATTCCAGCATTGCAAATGAGATTAGAGTCGAACTAGTCGAACAAATAATTATATATCTTAAAAGTTCAAACTGCATCAATTTCCCTACATCATAGCCCTGGAGTCTAGCTGCCAAATTTCTGATAACAATTCTCTAACAGAAGCATAGATTTCGCGCTTCTAAAAAAGTGGCTAGTTTAGACCAAAATAAGGCTTTTCCGTACTGTTTAGTAAACTCAATAGGCATGCAGGAAACTCGTGACAATAAAGGACACAAACAAGTCACCCTCCATTCCCAGTTCAACTAGTAAAAAGAAAAAAAAAACACAGTTAATCAACCAAAACATGATAAGTTAATACAAATAAGCAACAAGTTATCCGTCTCTTTTTCTAGTAAATTCACAAAATAATTGACAAGTGCAAGGACCTAATAAACGGTTAAGGACACAAGATATCCGTCTGAAAATAGGACTTTGCTTTTTCAAGCTATAGCACTTGTTTCAAATATATATTCAAGCATCGGAGGCTCAGATATATCCCGAGAAAAAAACATCATTCGAAAACTAAAATTTCAGATTGGAAGTGAAAATTCGTAGTTCAACTATCCCCGTCACATCTCACTATGCTCGAAAACTGTTTAGAAAAACCAAAAATACGAGTCTATTATTTTTGCGTCAATTTCCCTTTCGAAATATCAACCATTTCACCAAGTGAACCAGTCGAGCATATTCATATGCCAAAAAGAAAGGCGAAGCAATATATAGGCGAAGCAAGAAACTGACCTTGCTTAGATTTCTTAAACCCGCCATTAGAGTTGAAACCTGCTTCAGGCCTTCTCTTTCTTGCGTCCATGGATATAACTTGAGAACCAGATCCAAGAAACGAAGCCTTTGCGAGAAAGCGAAATGGAACGAGCGAATCAAAGAATACTCACTAATAAGAACCTCGAATATCCTATACCCAGGTTCTCTAGTTTTGACGGGGTAAGAAAATGAACCAGTAGTCAAAACCCTAATCCTAGAGAAGGGTTTATGGTAGAAGATCAAGGAAGTTGATGGGGTTCTCCAAAACCGAAGCTTTAAAACCTTCTGTTGTCGCTTTATTAATTATTTTTCTCACCTAATAATTGGAATACTTATCTCTGCGTGTCACATGTGACTTCTAGTGCGATCCAACAACATCAGAGCTGAGATACTGCAGCGGCCCATTCTCTACTATGGATTATGGATGAGACGACCTGCCGTTGCGATTTGGTCTCCTTCAGTATTATTATTATTATTATCCTAGGGTGTGTGCACGTCTTTTTACAATGATTTTCACATAATTAAACTTTACTAGAAAATGGAAGATAATTATCTAAGCACGCTAGATTTAGCATTGTTTTTGATATTTAATTTTAAAGAAAAAATAATTTTTGTGTTAATTATATAAAAATATCTTTTGTTAATAAAATATATATGTCATTTTTAAAGTTATTTTAATAGGTTTTTTGCACTCATTTTATCTTATTTACCTTTAATGTTACTTAGCAATTCCAATTTTTATTATATAATTATCCAATCTTTTGATTATGTGAATGATAAGAACCTTCATTAAAAGTACATTTGATAAGAACCTTCATTAAAAGTACATTTTAAAGCCTAATTATCTAAAAATATCTGATAATTATGGCATCAATTGCGCATGAGCACACACATTTCATATATTAAAATAAGAATTTCTTTAGGTCATAAAGTATGTCTTCAGCACATTTAATTTTAATTACAAGTGTAAGGGTGACTCTTGGATCAGACTTGCAAGTATCTCCCACATCTCATTGAGAGAACCATCTTTTTAGAATTATATCTTCATGCCTAATAAATTTTCAAAATTAATTACAACAATGAAAACTTTTGCTAATTAGAATGAGATCTTCAGAAGATTGCTTATTAATTTAAGAGCTTATGCTTTAAATTTGTTTTGTCTGGTATTCAAAGTATAAGGAAGCTTATTGATTAGGTTGTTAGTGTTACTTTATACCTCTACATCCAATTGATTACTTACATTTTATGTATTTCTTTATTCATTTATCAGATAAACATATATATATTTTTTATCTCTATGTATTTAGACAGTTATATCTATCGATTAAAACTAAAGATATAATCACATAAATAATTATTGTGTAAATTAAATTATGATGTGATTATAATTATGATATTCAAATTGCATTTATGTATTATTCTTAAAATTGATTTTAGTAATAGTTTCATCATTATGAAATATTTAAAGCTATAAAACTAGTACACATTATATTCCTTTCTTACAAAGAAAGTAATTAATCTTATAAATGAAAGTATGAAAAATTTGAATAAATATGTAAATACTTATTAGAGAATAAGTTCATTAAACTAACCCACTAATAAGGACACCTAATGTAATATTACTTGTGACTAAACTGACCCACTAATGAGGACAACTAATGTAATATTACTTGTGTTTCTATAAATATCCTCATTGTGATAGTTACTTATTACTATGTTTTGATGCTAGTTATGACCCATCCTATTTAGGGTAGCTTAATCGGTAGTATTTATATATAGTATAAGCTATACAAAGATAGCTGAATAAGTTAACATCTGATTTGTCACCCTATAGTAATTAGAGAGAATATGTTATTATTTTTAATCTATAATGGTTTGGGAATTCTCTAGCCAAAGTGAATTAACATTTAGAAATGTTATTTTCAAACATCAAATTTCAACTAATTGAAGTGAATCACACGTTAAAACAATACTTAATAATGATATACAGATGCACAAGAAGGGGGGGTTGAATTGTGTA
>JANITX010000004.1:48558133-48569765 GCA_027564395.1 Erythroxylum ulei
TGCATCCTGTATTGCAATCCTTGGTATAAATTTTATTTGACCGGTTTCCAAGGATCAACATTTGAGTTGAACGATAAACCGCGATCAGATGCTTATAAGCAGTCCTTTATACGTAATATTTAATTAATTTTTAAATTTAAGTTTATTTTTAATCTAACCGTAAATAAAGAAAAAAGAATAAAAGGATATTTTTGTAAAAAAAGCAATATGTACAGTTGTGGTGATGTCATCATAATATAGAGGTAAAAAGTCTTTTAAATTCTAAGCTCTTGAGGTAATAAGTCCATTTTTGAAATAGAAGGTGACATAACATACCAAGGGATAAAACATGTGGCGTTAAATATATTTTAGCCTTAAATTAAATTTAGACACATGTTATATCTCCTTTAATAAACTTGTTTACGAGATTGTAATGAAAGCAAAAATTGCATATCTTTACATTGTATCAGGTAATATACGTGAGATCTTAAAATCTCTATGAATGACCTATTTATTTGGAGCCTCAAGATACTCCAATGGTTATTTTGAGATGTATGTTCCAAGATAAGGTCCAATCTTTCTTTTGAATAGATGGTTTTTCAATCTTTCTTTTTGTATGAATTCATACACAAGGAATAGTTCTTCATCCTCCAAATATTATCCTACAAACTTAACAAGGTTTGGGTGTGACAACCTTTTCTGAAAGTCCACCGATAATATTGACCTTTGATGAAGAACTGTTAATACAATTTGAACCTTAACATTCTGAAGCATTCAAATTAAACCATAACATTTTTAAATCAATTACAAAAAACCCTAAATGGATGAAAAATTTGATAGGTTTAACTCTCCATCAATTAAATGTCATATCAATAGGTTAACAATCACATAATTAAAAATTTTAAATTAAATAGAAAGTAAGTCCCACTACCAAATGGTAATGGGACCTATTGTTTTTACATTTAAGACATTGAGTCTTACTTGTCACGTGGCAATAGCATTCACATTTATACATTTCAAACAGTGAGTCTCACCTTTCATGTGACAGTAGGGTCTACTTTTTATTTTAAAAAAAATAATGTTATGTCAATATTGACGTGACATTGTTTAACTGTGAGGAGTTAAACTCATTAAAAATTTCATCCACTAAATGCTTTAAAATGTTATCCAACACCAAGAGTAAATTTGACTTTGTTGCTATAACATGGTCTTAAGAAGAGGATTTCTTGTCTTGAATGTTTTGTGAACAATTATTTCCTATGTTTTCAAAATTTATACGTCTACCAAGAATGCATTTGATTAAAAGACATCATTGTTTGTTTCAAAATTTTGTACACTTCAGCTTTGAGTTTAGTTACACTAAGTTACCACCCCTCAAGTTTAAAAATCAAGTTGTTTACATCCTTTAAACTCTTTCTATTTATTAACATTACTTCAATTTTATTTTTTAAAATTTAAGTAAAAGAAAGAAGTCTCTTGTATGATTAAAATATTAGGGTAAAAGACATAAACCTCTCTTATAGTTTAAAAAATCTTAGAAAAACCTTATGATATTTAAAATTCTAAAAAAAACTCCTTATAGTATTTAATTTTCCAGAAAGACCCATTCTTTTAAACTTCGGATAAAAATAACAACAAAACACATGTAGTATAAACATTAGACATAGACTAATTAAATGCTATTTATATGGTGATTGAATGCAGTTTTTAAACTTGAACCGAAATAATTTAATCTAACACAAAAAATAATTTATTATAATTATCTTTAATTATTAATTTATGTTAAATTTAATTCGTTTATGTCAAGTTTAAAGGCTAAGTTTGGTTACCAATAATGATATTTGATTAGTCCATGTTTGATATTCACACTACATGTGTTTTGTAGTTATTTTTTAACTGGAGTTTAAGATAAGGAGTTTTTTTGGGAAACTAAAAGCTAGGAGTTTTTCAAGATTTAAATATTGGGGACTTCTTTAGAATTTCTTAAACTACAAGGGAGGTATATATCTTTTATCCTTAAATGGTTGATCCATATTTATTTATCAAGTCTTATGAACTTTTTCAACTTCATCACTCATTTCTAATAATTTAAAATATTTAGCAAGCTTAGGAAAATAAATTGTAACTCTAGTTTAACTTCTACTTGCAATAGTAATAAACTATAGAACTTTATAATATCAATAAGATCTTTTAAAAATTCTCTTCATTAGCTTTCTTGAGTAATAAATGAATCTAAATCATTCATAACAATTTTATTATTATAAGAAACATCTTACTCATTGCTAGTGATAATGACAACAATAGTAGTAATAATAGAAGATTTAGAGGTTAAGCCTAGTATGGATAATAATGAAAATATTGGATTAATATTCAATTTTGCTATACCCTTTTTCCATTTTTTCTCATATTCCTTAAGTTAGAAAAGTATTGATTCTTCAAATTATTGCTCTTATATATTTTTTCATGTCCTTATAGTGATTAAGTTGATCTTCAACTTCTGTTGATGCTTTAGACGATAAATTTTTCTATGAGGATTATAAAATAAAAAATAAGAAAAATTAGTGTTTAATTCAATACAAAAATCACAAGAAGATTTGACAATTAGAAAGGTTGATTTTACAAACAAACCAAAAATATGTTTCAAGAATCAAATATTAAGATGAAACAAATAAGAATAAGAATTAAGAATTAAAGATTACGATGAAATAAAAAAGAAGAGATCAGTTTTAATATACAAGAAATGTTGATGATTTTGATCTTCTAAAAGGCACGTCATTTTAATACCTACATGATACAAGATAAAATGAATAAAAAGAATTGCAAGCTTATACATAAGCTACAATCCTTTATTGATTAAGAAATTGAGAATCGGAGTTACATAATTAGTGAAAGGCGAGAGAAGATAAAGAGAAGTCAGTATAATTGCTTGAACAATTTATAACCGCCATTATAATTGATTTTCCTTTTTAATTTGGTAATGCTTCAATGAAATTCATATTAATATCTACCCAAAATTGTTACCGAATATGTATTAGTTGCAATGACCTTGGAATATCTAGTATCTAATATTTACATCTTTGACAGATCATACATATTTTGAGGAACTCCCTATAATCTTTTTGAATTTTTTAATAAAAACATATTTGTATTTTTTTTAAGGTGCTAACGACACCTGAATGCTATCCTGTTGGATTGTTATGGAATTATGATATGATTTTATCCCTTAAAGTAGAATTATACCCCGTTACAAATCTCACTTTTAAGTAAGGAATTTATTACACCAATTTTAAGTTGAATTCTTTAACTAATTTTCCCTCACCTTTCACAAATCTTAAATTAGTAGATCATTCCAATTATTTTTCTCCTTATATGAAATATATATATATAACTTAGAGATAGATAGGACACATAAGCTAGCATTTTCTCTTCTTAATAAGGCATTAGAAGCCATATTGTCACGCCCTTTCTTATATATAAATTTGAAATCAAATTCAAGTAGCTTGGGTAACCATTTCTACTGAAGAGGAGTTGTTATCTTTTACTCCAATAAGTATCCTAAACTCCTTTCATTTGATTAAACTATAAAATGTCTTCCGATGAGGTAGTGAGGCCATTGTTTAATGACCATTACCAATGTCAATAACTCTGTCTCATACATAGACAACTCAACACTCTAAGGGGATAAAACCTTATTTACAAAGGAAATCAAATGAATCTCTTAGGTTAATATGGTTCCATTTAGTTTCATGCATTTGCTTCTAAAGTGAATGTTTTATGAAAGTCAGAAAGAGATAATTTAGGTGTTTGTATAAGAGCTAGTTTCAAATATGGAAATTCCTTCCTACTTCGTCATTCCATAAAAATGCATCCTTCGTAAGAAAAGATGTTAGTGGTTGACTGATTACACCAAAAAATTAAATTAGTCATCTATAATAACTAGCTGATTAAAAAACCCCCGTATCTGCTTTAAATTCCTAAATATAAGCCACTTCTAAGTAGCTTATATCTTTTTGAACATATATAAACACCTTTATTGGTCCCTAACTTACAATTTCTGGACTTTACAAATAAAACATGTTCCCTTAATACCTATAATACCTTCATTAGATGCTTTACATATTACTCAAAAGTCTTGATATATACCAAAATGACATAAAAAAGACTAGTACAAACTTCCTCAAATATGGTCTAAAGATGTTATTGATAAGACTTTACAAGGTTGAGGCATTTTTTATTCTAAAAAGCATACTTAAGAACTCATAATGGCCATTATAATTCTAAATGTTGTAGTCGATATATCCTCCTTCCCCATTCTAGTCTAGTGGTATATTGATCATAAATTCATTTTATAAAACCAACATACTCAATTAATATAATAGATCTTCAATCAGAGGCATCAGAAACTTATCTTTGATTATTTTCTAGGGTAGAGATTTATAAACAATATAGAGCCTCCATAAGTATCTTTTTCCTTGATCAATACAACTAGAGCTAAAAAAGTACTAACACTATACTATATAATTCCTTGCTTCAACATTTCTTATATAATCTTCACTATGGCATCCTTCTATAATCTAGAATGCCTATATGTCTAAAGTTTAATACACTTGTTCCCTCCTTCAATATGATGTTATGGTCTTGTATTCTAATAAGAGGTAGATTTTTTCGCTTGCAAAGATATATCTAAACTCATCTACTAAAATATTGAGTTTCTGTTGTCACTCCTACGTCATATCTTCCTTATAACTTGTTATGTCTAATTTCTATTGACTTTGCTTGCCTACATATCTTGATTTTGGTTACAAGTTCTTATGTTTGATCAAAATGAGAGATGAATTGAGTGAAAATGGTGTGAATATTGCATGTATGTTAATTGGATTATTTTGTGAATTTTACGTAAAAAATGAAAGTTCATATAAATTTTGCATAAAATAAACAAATGTGGTAAGTAAACTTGTCACCTCCATAACAAGTTAGTCATGATGGTGATTTAACTTGTCACCACCATAACAAGTTAACTAACGGTGGTGACTACACCACCAACCTTCACAGGGTGACAATGAATACTCCTTTGCACTCACTTTAATTCTAATACGTGGCAGCTGTAGGGTTGATGGTTCAAAACCCTACACCTAGAGTCATACTACAAATAGAAAGGGAATATAGGGTAGCAACAATTTCCATATTCCATATTACACACATTCTACACACAAACGCCACAGACTCATTCGCAGACACATATTCTATCATTCCACATTCTTCAAACCTGAGAGACATTTGGGGACAAAAATAAAGAGAAATAAATAAGGAGAAGAAGAGAGGAGAGAAAGCAGAGACCAGTCAGGTGAAGTGAAGAAGAAGAACAATAGAGGGATGGGAACAACTTGAGCATCCAATCATCTGGGTAAGAATCAAGCAGGGGCAGAAGGTGAGAGCCAATGCAAAGAGCTTGAGAGTGTAGGAGACCATTGTAACTTCTTCATCTGATCTTGTTTGCTTGTTTTGTTCTTCATTTGTTGTGTTATTTCTTTGTGTTTTACTTTTTTGTTGTTTATTGAGCTTACTACTTTATTAGCTTAACCAACTAATACTATGTTATCTTTTGATAGTTCATTTGGTTATTTACTTGGTTTATGGCTTAAATATGTCTCTTACACTAATAAAGATGGGATTAAAGTATTTGACTATGATGAATCTTGTTATTTTCGTGATGTTGATCTCTTTTTCTTGAGGATTAATGTAGCTATTTTAGTCAAATATGCATAATTGGGTGACTACATTGTTGTCTTATGTTTGCTATAGTTTTTGAGATGAATGGATGTAATAATATGACCAAAATTGGTATCATTTTGGCATTAAATGAAGGATCGAGAGAAGAAATTCAACATGGAATGAGAAATATAGATGCTTAGGTTAAGAACTAGAAATATATTAACTTATATGGTAATTAGTAGTCGGGTTTCCATTATTAATTCGGATGATAACTTGTTGAATGCGAAAGTTAGACTTAGTTTATTATTTGAGCTGATCTTAGAACCCAATTGTTAATTTTTGTAAGACGACTACCCAATCATTTCCCCTTAGTCATGCATAGGAAATTAAATTAGTGAAATTAATTCTTAAGAGTTTCCCACTTCAATTAATTTGTTCGTTTTTTTTTCCGGTTAAATCAATTTACTTTTTAATTTAATTTTGTGATTTTCTTTAAAGTCTTCACTTAACAAATCAGAATAAAATGTTTAGGATTGCATATGTTTTTATTTTTGTTCAAGGTTAATTTGAGTGGACCAATTTCACCTCCGTTGGAGATGACCTTGAGTAATCAATTACAACTATCTCATATATTTGTGAGTAGGATAACCTAGGTATTTTTTATAACTTATTTTAGGTGTAACAAGTTTTTGGTGCCGTTGTCGAGGAGATGTTTAGTATTTTAACTTAATTTAATTTTGGTTCTTTTGTCGATTGTTCATACATATATTTTTGTCGTGTTATTTTATTGAGTTGTTTTAGTAATTTTCTTATTAATTCACTATTGTTTTTATTTGGTTTATGCGAGGAAGGAGGTCTTAGGAAATTGAACTTTCTATTTTTATTGACAACGTACATCAGATAAGGGGAACTCAAATGGGCTTTGAAGACAATCTCGAGGAACTCAAGTTTGAAGATCAATAGATAGGTGAAAGTCGGCCAATAATGAAGGAGTATGCCAGACCAGTAATTCATAATGGCACTTCATGCATATGTTTGGGAGAGGCAGCCAAAAACTATGAATTGAAGAGCATTCACTATAACATGCTGCCATCTTTCTATGCGGTTCCCAATGAAGACATTCGAATTTCATTCAGGAATTCTAGACCTCTCTACAAACCTTAACTTTGGATGGCTTAAATGAGATCAACTCAGAATGAGATGTTTTCCATACATATTGAAGGATTGGGCCAAGGCATGGCTGATGATCCTTCCACCCAGTTCATTGAATACATGGGAGGAGGTGTATAACAAATTTATGGGAAAGTTCTATTTCCATCAAAAGACTTTTGAGTTGCGGACGAAGATAGCAACCTTCACTCAAATGGAGGGAGAGCCATTCTATGAGGCGTGGGAACGCTTCAAAATTTTGCTTATACAGTGTCCACACTGTCATTTTCCATTTCACAGGTAGAACCAATTCTTCTGTGATGGATTAATGCCATAGTGTCAGTACAAAATGGACAATGAAATAGGAAGAGCTGTAGGAGAGAAGGCGACCAAGAAAACATATGAAATCTTTGAAATGTTGGAGGCTAATCTCAACAAAAAAGCGTGAGGGGAAAAAGAGCTGGAGTTCATGAAGTGAGCTCGAATCAAGAATTGGCTATGCAGTTACCTGAGTTAACAAAGCATATAAAGATGTTAACTACAAGGCTACCTAAAAAGTTCCAAATTAAGAGGTATGTGGTATAGGTGGAACTTGTGGTTATGGAGCTAATGATTGTTCATATTCTTTTGAGCCTTTTGTAGATGGGGAAGAGCAAGTGAACTCACTCAACTGTTTTCAACCAAAGGAATGAAATGATCCATATTTAAACACCTACATCCCTAGTTGGAGAAACCACCCCAATTTCCCATGCAAGACCAACAATCCATCAGTACAGCCCTAACCACAATATCAAAATTTTCAAAGGACGAATTATTATCAAGGGCAATCCTCACTTTAAAACCCACCAAGCAAGCCTTCTTTGGAGGAAAACCTAAATGCATTTATTCAGGTCTTAACTCAAAATCAAGAAATGAACAATAAGAGATTCGATTCTTTTAGAGGCGTTTGTGAAGAAGATTGAGATCTAAGTAGGGTAAGTTGTTGCTCAAATGCACAATAATCAGAAGGGGAAGTTGCCCAGTCAACCGGGGCAAGTCCAAGCAATTAATATTGTAAGAAGTGGTAAGGTGATTGATAATCATGTCGAGATCCCTTCTAATATGTCTGGTGTAGGTAATCAAGAGGAGGAGAGCCTCACCAACGAAGAAGGTGATCAGAATGAAGAAAGCAATGGGCACGACAACTTTTCAAGTCATGTTCAGAAAGGTGAAAAATTGGGGCATGCAATCGTTTGCAATGGAGGACTAGGACTACTTAAGGCGACTAATCCTTATAAACCACTGATCCTATATTCAAGTTGCCTTAAGGAATCAAAACAAGATAAGCAATTTTTTGATCTATAAAACATGTTTTCCAAAGTTAATATTAATCTGCCTTTATTAGGTGTGATCAGGAACATTCCATCTTATGTGAAGTTCTTCAAGGAACTAATCACCAAAAAATAGAAGTTTGAGCCAAACGACAAGGTGATAGTTTCAGGAGTTGCAAGTGCATTGCTTAAGTAGCAATTAACCACTAAATTGAAAAACCAAGGAGTTTTATTATGCAAGTATCAATGGGTAATGGCGATGATGTTAAAGGTATGCTTGACCTTGGAGCGAGTATAAACCTTATACATCACTTTATTTATGAGAAATTGGATCTAGGATAATTGAGACCTACAAACATATGTTTGCAATTAGCTGATAGGTCAATCCATTATCTGAAAGCAATAATGGAGGATGTGTTAGTGAAGGTTAGAGGATTGATTGTTCTTGTAGACTTTGTTATCCTAGACATGGGGGAGGTTAAAAACAAGGGAAGGAGCACACCATACTCCTAGGGAGGCCTTTTATAGCCACTTCCAATACCTTGATTGATGTGATGAATAGGAAATTGAGCATGATTGTTTTGGGAGAAACAATAAAATTTTCAATCTTTAATTTTGAACCTATTCCTACTACTACTGTTTCTAAAGACTGTTCTTTTGTTTATCAAATTAATGTTGCATATTTTGATTTCACCTTTTAGGAAGAAGACAAAAAGGAGCTAGACTTGGTTAAAGAAAGAGATGAATGCTGCCAATTGCTGGTCGATGCAACTGAGGAGAGGTTGGCAAATTCTTAGAAAGAAATCCCAATGAAGAGCAGGAAACAGTGGAATCAATCACTTTGAGTGATCCACCTTGAGTATAACGATTGAGGTGTCTAGTTAAAAGACATTAAAGAATCGCTAAATGGAAGGCAACCCATATAATTTCCTTTTTACTTTTTAACTAGTTGTTTGTTATTCCTTTTTAATGAAACTCACAACTGTTCACCACTCTTCAGTGTAGTACACCATGCTTATTGCCATGTTTCACACCACATCGACGCAAACACCACCCACACTTTTGTATCATATTTCTATCCCTTTTTTAAAAATTATTTTTACTACTTTTTAGTTTAATGTCTTTTAGTTTTAATGCTTGTCCTTGTCCTTGTTCGTGTTATTTTGTGTTTTAAATCTCTCTTTTACTTTTTTGTATCATATTAGGCACAATGTGATATTTAAGTGTGTGTGCGCGGGGTGGGGGAAGGGAGTATTAGTTAAAAAAAGTTTATTAATTGTGTTGTGTGTCTGTTTTTCCCATTTAATAGTTAGAGATGAATGGAGAGTGCAGTGAGTGTCTATCACACTTATTGATAGTTTTTTGAATTGAAGTACTTGTTAATTTTGGCTAAATATACAAAGAATAGCTTATTTGTTCTTGTATAATATGGTGTTCTTTATTTTGCTTGAGGACAAGCGTAATTTAAGTGTGGGAGAATTGTTGTGTCTAATTTCTATTAACTTTGCTTGCCTTTATATCTTGATTTTGGTTACAAATTCTTGTGTTTTGATCCAAATAAGATATTAATTAAGTGAAAATGGTGTGAATATTGCATGCATGTTAATTCGACTATTTTGTGAATTTTGCATGAAAAATGAAAGTTCACATAAATTTTGCATGAAAATAAAAAAAATAAAGAAAGGTTATGAGTAAACTTGTCACCACCGTGACATCGTGACAAGTTAGTCATAGTGGTGACTAAGCTTGTCACTACCGTGACTTTTAACCACTGTGACAAAGTGACTACATTTGTCACCATCGTGATAAGTTATGTCATGGTGGTGACTACACCACCAGCCCTTACGAGGTGACAAACATAGTCACCCCGTGAATACTCCTTTGCATTCACTTTAATTTTGATACGTGGCAGTTGTAAGGGTGACAGCTTAAAGCCCTAAACCTAGCATCATACTATAAATAGAAAGGGAATAGAGGGTGGCAACACATTCCACATTCCATATTACACATATTCTACACACAGACCCCACAGACTCATTTAGGGACGCATTTTCTATCATTCCACATTTTACAAACTTAAGATACATTTAAGGACAAAAACAAAGAGAAAGAAAGAAGGCGGAGAAGAGAGGAGAGAAACCAAAGACTAGTCAGATGAGGTGAAGAAGAAGAACAGTAGAGAGGTGGAAACAACTTGAGCATCCGATCTTCTAGGTGAGAACCAAGCAGGAGCAGAAGGCAAAAGCCAATGCAGAGATCTTAAGAGTGTAGGAGACCTCTGCAACTCCTTCACCTGATCTTTGTTTGCCTATTCTGTTCTTCATTTATTGCATTATTTCTCTATGTTTTTCTTTTCTGTTGTTTATTGAGCTTATTACCCTTTTTGCTTAACCAAATGATACTTTGTTATCTTTTGATAGTTTATTTGGTCATTTACTTAGTTTATTGCTTAAGTACTTCTCTTATACAAAAAAGATGGGATTGAATTATTTGAATATGATGAATCTTGTTATTTCTGTGATGGGCTGATCTCTTTCTCTTGAGGATTAATATAACTATTTTAGTCAAATATGCATGATTGAGGGATTATGTTTTTGTCTTATGTTTGCTATAGTTTCTGAGCTGAATGGATGTAATAGCATGACCAACCTTTGCATCATTTTGGTATTAAACGAAGGATCAAGAGAAGAATTTTAATATGGAACGAGAAATTATAGACACTTAGGTTAAGAACTAGAAATGTATTAATTTAAGTGGTAATTAATAGTAGGGTTTCCATAATTAATTTGGATGATAACTTGTCAAATATGAAAGTTAGACTTAGTTTATTATTCAAGTTGATCTTAGAACCCAACTGTTAATTTTAGTAAGACGATTACTTAATCATTTCCCCTTAGTCATGCACAGGAGATTAAATTAGTTAAATTAATTCTCAAGAGTTTCCCACTTTGATTAATTTAATCATTTTTTTTCTTCCGGTTGAATCAGTTTACTTTTCATTTTAATTTTGTGATTTCCTCTAAAGCCTTCACTCAACAAATCAGGATAGAATGTTTTGGATTGCATATGTTTTTATTTTTGTTTAAGGTTAATTTAAGAGGACCAATTTCACCTCCATAGTAGACAGCCTTGGGTATTCAACTACAATATCCTTGTATACTTACGAGTAGGATAACCTAGGAATTTTTTAGAACTTATTTTGGGCACAACAGAACTAAACCTTATTTTCATTAAGGAAAACTTATGGTTGTAACATCTAATTTGTGGTAACATCACACTATAACAAAAAGAACTATTAGGTTAATTTGGCTCCCTTTAGAAATCTCATTATTTGATCCTCTAAAATTTGAGTAAAAGTCATAGTTCCTGTATTATATTACAAATGACATCATTCAATGATGATAGTGTTGGAGTTATGTAAATATAGTGCCCTGGAAAGCAAGTGTATTTACATGTAACTTTATTTTCTTCAGTTACAGTTT
>JANITX010000004.1:48602376-48617228 GCA_027564395.1 Erythroxylum ulei
TTAGAGTTATTTGTAATTCTAATTAAAGTTTAATTGAAATTAATATTTAATTTCAATTAAATTACTAAAACGTCCTAGCACTTCATGTTTAACCCTCTCTGTAAGAGTTACAGAGTTCTCTCAACCTATTCTGTGGATATCGTTAGAGGCCAGACACTTGTGTGGCTACGGTGTTTGAGACGGATCAGTTTCGGAAACGGTTCGAGGGATGCATCAAGATAAAGATCAAGCTTCAGAATAAGGTACGAATTAAATTTTCGCTTTATTTTGGTTCGTGTTAATCATTTTATATAATTAAATAGATCTTGGTTTTTAGGAAATCAAAAATCACCAAAAAGTTTCGTGATTAGTCCGCTACGGTCGGATCAGATTCGGACCTAATTTCTCAACATACTATAAATAAAACAACCAACAATTGTCACCACATACTCTTCCGCTTTTTCATGCTTTCAATGTCAATTTTATAATACGAATCCCATTTTTGCCTTGCCATAGTTCTTTATGTCATCAACGAATGCTATTGAATCATGCAAAATTTTAATTGCAGATGGTATCTCTTTATGGAAGAGGGCTCAAGTCAACACATGAATCCACAACATCAAACACAGTATTTTTGTTGGTTCATCCATACTTAAAACTTGATAGTTGTCAAGGTCTCATATATGAAATGACACGTAGGCTATCTACCAAAGGCTTCATTTCTAAAATGATAGTGTTGGAAGATTGACCTGTCGATCTTCACTCACTAGATTTTCTAAAATCCAATATGTTGCCTTTCGCGTTTGGGTCCTTCAGAACTTGCCTCCTCTTAAGATTTTGCTGGTGGATTCATCTATAGATGTGTTTCTCTCTATGTTCATTCTTTTTGCACATTGCATTTCTTAAAGCACAAATATAAGTTTCAGTTAGTCTTTAACTCTATGTAAAGAAGTTTGTTTTTCACTATCTTTTATCACGAGTTATAGTAGCTGATTTTACACCAGATAAGATGAACATAATTTATTAGCAAAGATATAAATTGCTTCCTGAAGTTTCTTAAAATGTACAAGTTAATCTCTACTATTATTTATGATATCATGTTATACCTTAAACATTTTCAAATGATACTAATAATACCTTAAATCTTAACTAAGTTCAATTTTTTTCACTACTTTTAGTATATAAATTATAAATTTAACTGTCTTATTTCAACTGAGCAATTTGAACTTACTAAAATCCGAAGTAACCTTAAAAATAATCTTTAAACACTTATTAAAGGTATAATTTTCACCTTAAAATTTCATAAAAAATGTAAATAAACTCTTACTATTATTTTTACTACCTGTTTCAAAATGTAAACAACCATTAGTTCCCATATTCTATCAACCCTTTGCAGCACTGTGCAGAAGACGCGGAGAATTTGTGACACATCAGATTAGGAGTTAACAAACGATGTCAGAAAAAAGCGGCTATTCATTCTTTACACGATTTGGTAGTTTACATCATAGCTCAGGAACGAAAAGATGTAAAAAATGTCCCACCAATATAGTTCTTGACATTGCTCAGAATACATTGATTATTCTTTAGGAATAGCAGGTTAGATGGGTATGTTACAAATGTAAGAGCTTCCCCACCTAGGAGAACATAAGTGAACGTAGAACTCCAACCATAACGGGATGCAAAGGAGTAACCACCAGTTGGTTTACGCTATTGGGTGTAATAACGTTTATGCTTTTAGATCATCGCTCTCTTTGCCTCGGCCTCCCATCAATAAAACCTTAAGTTTCCACACCTTGACTCAGCCAATGTCATTCATGTTCCATCGCTTGCGTGTGTAAGAATGGCTGTTCTCCATCTGTTGAGAAAACAAACAAAATTAGAAAAGAGATCTTTAAACACAGATTCACCAACCTCTGCCACTTGACCACATTTGATGCCAAAGGAATTATCAGTGTTTCATTAGGTCATACTGCTTTCAACTTTATGCATATCACATCTTGAATAGAATAATGTGACCAGTGTGGTCAAACTCAACTGGTTTGATGTCAAGGCTTAACAAATTGAGTCATCAATCTAGGCATGATAACCAGAAAATCGTGAAGAACATAAAGATAAAGTCCCCCTTTTCTAGTTAATAAAAATTGGAACTCCACGCATACTTAGCACGGTACAAGTTCCATGTGTAGCTTATAATCAACAAAGGAAATGCTGCTATAAGCCAACATGAGAAAGAAATATCATGTACACAACCACTCATTCATATTACCGCTTTCACCATCGGATGCTTCTGCAAGCTTTGCAATTGCGGCCACAAGTGCCTGCTCATGATCCTGCATAATATAAAACAGTCAAGCAATGCCATTAGCTGAAAAAGAGTGTAATCATAACATCAGCTAATTTGCATTATGGTCTTTACTTTTAGCATTTTCTTTGCCTTCTCAAGCTCAATAGGATCAGGATGACTCAAGATGAACACTTTCTCCACCTGAAAAATGTCCAATATAAAAGGTGAATTAGCTTAACTGTTGTAACCGAGCACATTAACATACCCAAATTGTTAGATGTACCTCCTTAACCAGCGTATCTGTGTTGAGCAATTCGATATCATCAAGAAACGTTTTTGCAAAACCATTCTGCATTGAAGTAATTTCTCTTCTAGATTGACCTTTGGTTGGTCCCCTACCTCTCCCGGTGCCCTGTATGAAAGCACCACGGTTCATGGGTATCCTAATACCACGGCCTGGTCCTCCAAGACCACCACGATGATAAGTTCCAGGATCCTCACTTTCCCATCGAATATCCTCTGGAGATATCTAAGAGGACGCCAAAATTTTCTGTCAGTTTTTTTCATTTGAAAAACCATAAGCAATCACCATAATAGACAAATGAAGCCAGCCATAGTAGCATTATCATAAAATGCTATTCTCCAAATAGACACATGTTCATTAAATAGAGTAAATATATCAGAAAAAGTTCTGCTAGAACAGTTCCCCTCTTTTCTCACATTTTTACCATTCTGTTATACAAGCTAAGCCTTATAATCACCACCTGCTTGTTGTATTCCACAACTGTGGATAAGAAATTTGAAGCAAAACAAACTATAAATGAAAATTTCAAGGACATATATTTTTCTTGCCTAATCACACAGATACCAACATATCTATTCTGAGCAAGTCCAAGCTTTCAACTCTGAAGAACAGTAGAGCAGCAATGAAACAACCTGCTACTCATACAATCTGTGATAGTTACAGTGCCTTAGATCTGATTTATAGAGAAAGTACACCTTTGATAAATGGACACGGAGAAAATATAAACTTAAGACAAAGCACAACTAGATGCACTCCAAAACAATTTGACACCTATCCAAAATCCATGCAACCTTACAGTTCCTGAATGTCTGCACGATTTCAACAAAAATTCAAATGCAAGTGTGTAAGGAAAAGGGATGAAATCTAAATGTTGAACATTAAACAGAAACCTGCACAGAGCATAAAATACTCAAAGAAAGGAAAATTTAAGACTCCACGAATCAAATAAAATGTCTCACTTTGCTTCTTTAATCCAATGAATTAATTTACGTGATGATTCATCCCCCCTCTCTTCTCTCATTGTGAATAAACACGTAAAAGCTTCTGATTTTTATTCAGATGATGATGTAGAGAATCCCATAATAATAGATAGTCCCTTAATTAAGGGATTATCCTTAGCTGTAAGCTACAAAGCCAATATTTTGTTTCAGAAAACGGCCAAAATACTCAACACATTTCTAAATGGTTTCCACCAATTAGTTCTAAGAACAAAATGAAGTTACTGCATCAAAAAGACAAGTCAAACTTACTAAAACAACTATAAAAGTAAAATAGTAATGACTTGAATGATAATTCACTCGCATGTCTAAATCTCCTTATAAGTGGTACAAACCAAAATCAATCAGCAGTGTCAAAAAAAATCTGTAATTGTATATCTTGATCATCAATACATTCAGAAGATACCTCCTTGAAGTCAACCCATTCCCAGGTCTCATTTGCAGTGCCAATGTCATAGACTAGTGCATGCCGTCCCTGTCAATTATTAAACCGAGTCACAACAACTGGAAATAAGATAATCAAACCAAACAGTAAGAACTGAGAATTGAAAAGGGAAGCCTCAACTATCTAATTACAAAATGACACGATATATAACCCTAAAGAGAAGATTGAAAAGGGTTAGACCCCAAACATACAAAGAACAAAAACATTGACTTTGAAAAGATGACGGCACAACTCAGAATATTGAAAGTCAATTTGGGATTGCATTGCAGATGGAAATGTCCATAAATGCCAAAATAAAGGCATCAGCCACACAATTTACAAGCAGCCATGCTCTGAATCTTGAATGTATCATCAACAAATAACTAGATTTTAAAGCATACCCTTGGCACATGATAACAAAAGCTATAGGGATTGTCATCAACCATCCAAATCCTTTAAAACATACCTCAGCAGGGTTGTAATCAGTTATAACAGCCTGATAAAAATTGTTGTCCTCAGGCCACCTTGTCCACACCTTTCTTCCAATCAATGGATCATAAGTTGTCCCTTCAGGAGGATGATTTGCCACAAGAGCACCAAAAGAACTACGGTTGATTAAATGCCGAGTTCCAGTAGACCCGGTAGAATGGTACTGCATAGAAGATAAACCAGGCAAATGTTGACTCTGTTAAGAAAATAGAAGACACGAGAAAGGAAGATTAGTAACAATCTAGTATTCACCTCTATAACAACACAATCAGTAAAATTATGCAGTCTATTGCTGGTGTCTTAGTAGTAGTATTTAATTTGCAGCTGAAGATGATGAATATGGCTGAAAAGTTATACAGAGATTATATAGCCAGTTACACCATAATGCTATAGAAAAGTACCGTTTGAGATGTCTTTTGCTTTTTACGAGAGGCTGATACGGTAGGGCTGGGTAAAACATCATGAACAGGCTGTGTTGCACCGTACCTGGCAGTTTGGAGCTCCCCTGCCTGTCTCCATTCCCTGAATCCATTACAATGTATGAGCCTTTTTTTGAATTATAGTTTCTCACAATTGGCTTATTTCATCAAGTATTCAAACCTTATTCTTCGGATGATATCATCTCCATTCACCTTTGTCAGTAGTTCTCTATGTTCATCATCTGACACTCTAAGCTCTTTCCTGAGTTCTGTTATCAAGCCTTCCTTCTCCTGAAAAAAGAAAATTGTTAAGCATCCAATCTGATAAACAGGAAAGAATAAAATTGAAGCAACAGAGACGATTAGCCAGAGAAAACAAATACCCAAGTAATGGCATCAGATTGAGCCTTAAAAGCACGCAGTACAGCACTGTAAGCCTCTTGCTCAAGATGATGAATTTGGGCCTCCATATCAGTGTGCGTTCTAGAATATAAGCTAGTACCTAAAGCAGATCTTCCGTTCCCTACAATTCTTGATCCCTTATGATAACCACTTTGATGTGCTTGGGGGATATCATCATCAGTACCTAAATAGCCAATGACATTATAATATGATACATTATAAAGGAAGGTGGAGGATCAAGGCCTTATAATGATCTTGTAAGCATAAATGTTGATCAGACAACTGGAGTTCAAATTTAATTTTTCAATCTGAGTCTATTTTGGCACAACATAAATCAAATCCATTAGGACGCAGCTCCAAATAGAGTCAAATGGAAAGAACAATTCATGCAGGTGACTCACAAACTTCATTCACAGATATGGTATTTTTTTCATGCACATGGTAGTTAAATTTAGACCCTTCTACAAGCTTAGAAGTTTCCTTTCTCTTCCAAACATAAGAAAATCCAACCTCATAAGTATAAATAGTTGGCAGTTAGTGACTTTGTTGTCATGTAAAAGTCATTTTTCTTTGCACAGTCATCCAACTAAATGAAAAACGATCACAATTTGAGACCAATAGTATTAGCCACCATTCAAGCAATATAATTCAATATCAGAATGAATTTTTAGTAAAATATATACTTCAGGACCCGGATTAAGTGCACAAATGGTCAGATCAAATACAAACCACAGACAAAGGTGATAAATATTAAGTAGGCACCTACAAGCTTCAAAATTAAGGGTTTCAACTTCCAAGTAAACAATCTAATATAGAGAAGACAAGTGTTCAAATTTATTGATTTCCAACTCCACTCTCCGTTCATTTGGTTTTCTTCATTCATCATTTCCCGTTTCTTTCAAAAGGAAATTAAAATCCCACGCCAAATTTGTCGCTATTAACTTAAACTCTTCGAGTTCACCTATATTCTCATCTTTGCATATAAAATATGGTATAAACCTTGAAAAATAGAAAATATACAGAATTTTTGCAGTTATCCACTCCTACAAATACAATAAAGCCATGGAGAATTGGGGAGGTGAAAATGGAACTCTAGTTTTGCAAAAAATCACATTTACAAGCTACGTGATGAAAAAACTTCATAAGAAGGAACTAAGGAAGCGAGAAGGTTTAGAAATCTATAAGAGAACAGGAAATAACTTAATCTCCTCTTCAATTCAAATTTCTCACCTTCTTTAGAAATCACAATAACAGAAGAAAAATCTCAGCTAAAGCATAACCAAAAATTTACATCTGTAAATTACCAAAAAAAAATTTACATCTGTACGAGGAATTCAATCAAAGTGAAGTGATAAAACCCGAAACAGACCGTAACACATCCTCTGACTCTGTTCCACAAATTTACCTCACCGATAGACAGGTGAATCTCCTCTATGAAAATGGATCGACTGCCCGTTTTCAAATCCCAAAACCCTCTGTCCGGTCAAAACCCTAATACCGTAAAACGCCCTCACTGATGAACCCAACAAGCTTTAGAGAAATAAGAACCATATAAATTCCTCCATACTAAAACCCTAAGCCTTGTACAAGAAACTCCAAGATTTAATCTTTGGATAAGGCAAACCACATGTAACAAAGAAGAAATCAAATTTCTGCGTAAAACTATGAAGTGAATGAGAAATGGAAAGCATACCGCTACTATCCGAAACTTCATAGTCCATGCCAGGAAAATGTTACGTCTACTGCATTGTAATCATTTCCAAAGATAAACCCTTCGATGGCGATTTGAATTAAAGACTAACGAAACGTTTGTATTAATTTTCGATGAGAGAGAGAGAGAGATGAGTCTTATTAAAAAGAACGAAATGTGAGGAAGACACTTTGGACTTGATTTGAAAGCTTGTTTTTATTTGTGTAAGAGAAAAGGTCTTCTTTACATTTTCTTGTTTATAAATAAATGGGTGATTATGACATTGTGAGTAAAAGACCTTTTTCTCAATTTCACCTGAAATCTTATTTTAATTATACTAATTACTTTTTAACTTTTATTCATAAATTGGTTCTTGAGAGGCAAAGTAAGCATTACCACGACTTCTAGAAAAAAAGCATACGCACAAATAATGTTCAATTTAAAACTTATATGAATATGGAGGAAAATGCAATTTAAAATATGCAAAAAAAAAAAATAATTCGTGAAAACTGTTGCATCTTTCTTTCTTGTTCCTACCTGTAAATGTAATTGAATTCATTAAATCATATTTAAGTGGACCAAATGCGAGTAACATCTAAGGCATCAACCTCCTACATCTCACTCTCGTCACTCACGGAAATGACAACTCATTAACATCTTGGGGGTTTGTTTTTTTTGGACTTTTATTATAGAAAACTTGTTTTACTAACATTAAATGATCGTTTGATTTCACAAATCGAATATAATTACACTCATAAATCTATAGTCCCTTTTTCTTTGTCCACCACTTGGTCGCACTCAATGTATTGTAACCATAATATTTCATCTAATCTCTAATAAAAATCCATCTTTTCTTCATTGCGTCCCATCTTACCGCACACAATTACTCCCTGTTTTGAAATGTGAAACTATCGCCGTAACTTTTCAACAGCCGTTGATAACTCTGTTTTGAAAATCGGACCGGACCAGATCGATCGGCTATTCGATGCGGTTCACCTTTAAAAACCGGTTCTCAATTGAACTAGTAAGAACCGGTCAAAATCGATCAATTGACCGATCAGACCGGTCCGACCACTGGTTCAATAAATTTTTTTATTTGTTTATTTTTTATATTTTTGTATTTTTTTAAATATTATTAATATTATATATAATTAAATATAATTATTGCATAATTATGACGTCACACCGGTGACCAGTAAGGCCTCCGGTTCGATGGTCGGTCCGAGTTTTAAAACACTGGTTGATAACATACCTTTGAAGTTTGTGACATATGAGCCAATTTCGACATTTTTTGAGACAGAAAAATCCGCAATTGCTATCCTTTAGATACATATTGGGTAAATTTTTGGATTGACGCAATAGCCTGCAAATTACGTCAACCGGATACTCCGCACTAGCCAATGCCTGTACAATAGACCCGATTAAGAGAGTATAAGTAGGGAGAATCGAACACAAAACCTTTTGACTCCATAATCTTTTATTCATTTTCTTCCACAGATTTCAAGGTATTGACACTTTATTTTAAAATATTGATATTTCTTAGTCACTGAGTTGAGATTGTGATAGTCTATGCACACTCTCCATCCTGTGACAGTTCTTGTTGAAATTACTTCTCCACTCTCATTTTCTATTACCATCATTCCACCCTTTTTAGGTACACATTGAACTGGACTAACCCTTTCACTATTTGAGATGGGATAAATTATCCCTGCATATAAGAGTTTGGCTATTTCTTTCTTGACCACCTCCTTCATATTAGGGTTCAACCTTTGTTGACGCTCTCTCATTGTTTTGCATCCTTCCTCGAGGTTTATTCGGTGCATGCAAACATTTAAGCTTATACCACGAATATCAAAAATCTGTCATTTGATGGTTGTCATTCGCTTTCTCACAATTGCTACCACTTTACTTTCTTGTTTCTCATCCAATTGATTTCAAATAATTTATCGGTAACATTTGACCATCCCCTAGAAAGGTGTATCTGAGATATGTAGGTAAGGGTTTAAGCTCTAATGTGGGTGGTTTTTCTGTAGATGGTGGTATAGGTACTTCAGTTCGGACTAATTTATCTTGATGTGTTTGAATATCTGACTCATCCATCTCATCATCTCCTTTAGGCTCCAGTTTCTCATATCCATTATTTGTCTCTGTTGCCACTGACTGTACTTCAGCGATGTAGCTCTCAACTTGTTCTTACAAATTTTTATCTATAATTTCAACCTTTATGCATGCACTACTTATTGTTGTTGCCTATTCGAAGTGTTAATTTCCCTTCGTGAATATCAATTATGGCTTTCCCTGTATTCATAAATGGTCGACTAAGGATCAGTGGATAGTTCTTATCTTCTTCAAAATCTAGAATCACAAAATCTAGAGGAATAATGAACTTGTCCATTTGCATCAGAACGTCTTCCACTATTTCCAACGGTCTTTTCATAGATTGATCAGCCAACTAAATCAACATCGATGTTAGTTTAACCTTACTCAGCCCTAACTTCTTGAATATTGACAAAGGCATAAGATTAATACTCACTTCCAAGTCACTCAAGCACTTTGTGAATTCAAATTCACTAACCACACAGGGTATTGTGAAACTCCCTGGATCCTTCAATGTAGATGGCATCTAGCAAGTGACTATGGAGTTGCAAGTGCTAGTTAGAGCTACCGTCTCATTATCTTCCCAAGTATGCTTCTTTGATAATATGTCCTTAAAAAATCTAGCGTATTTAGGCATGTATTTGGCCTTTACAAATGAGAGATTTATCTGTAACATCTTTAATTTCTTAAAAAATTTTGCAAATTGTGCTTCCAGCTTCTTCTTTTGTAACTGTTGAGGGAAGGGAATCTTAGGTGGATATGGTGGAGGAGTGACATAAGGAGGGTATTCACTCATATTCACTTCTTTCTCCTTTTCTTGATCTTTCTCAACAGGGGGAAGGAGTTCCTATATTGTCCCTATGGATGGTTCAAGTTCCTTCCCACTTCGAAGTGTAATAGCCTTTAATTGCTTCCTCGGTTTTGTTCCCGAATTGCAAGGAAGAATTCCCATATTTCGTGTAAAGAAAGTGTTTGATAATTGATTTACCTGGACCTCTAGATTGTGGATTAAAGAGGTATGGTTATTTGTTACTTGTTCAAATCTACCTTCTAAACTCTTTTGTGCATCGCCTAAGGTTCCAAGCTTGTCTAAAATTTTATCCAACTTGTATTCCATTGAACTCGGTTTGTCTTATTGGAAGCTTCATTATCCTTGAGCTCTGAACTGTGCTCCAGCATTGTTCATTCACGAGAAGTTAGGGTGATTCTTCCACCCAGGGTTGTATGTGTTGGAGTAAAGATTGTTCCCCCTTTCTAGTCTATATTGAGCTCCCATATAATTCACTCGCTCTGGATCGCTTTCCTTGATCATAAAATAGTCCACCGTATCATGGTCCATCTGTCTATCGAGTTCACACTTAAGTTGCATGGCTTTTACTGAAGCTGAGGAAAAAGCCTTTATGTTGTTAAGCTGTTAAGTTAAGTTGTCAATTTTAGCTTGCATCTCTGTCATTTGATCGATCGCCAGAATTCCTTTTTGTTCTCAGAAAGTAGTGGTTTGTCTACTCCACTCATTCGTCTATAGGCAGCTATTACTTGCCATCTCATATATCAACTCTTTTGCTTCATCTACCATCTTGCTCATTAGTGGTCCTCCTAAAGCTGCGTTAATTGTGCCTCTCGTATATGAGGTTACTCCATTATAGAAGGTTTGTAACAAGAATTCCTTTGGTAGGTTATGGTGAGGGCATTTTCGTTACAAATCCTTGTATCTTTCCCACGCTTCATAGATTGATTCCCGGTCATTTGCTAGAAGTTAGTAATCTCCTTGAAGATCTTCATGGTCTAAGTTAGGTGGAAATACTTATCTAAAAAGGCACGAACTAGTTGATCCTAAATGGTGATATTAACTAGGTTGAGAGAATGATACCAAGCCTTTAATCTATCTCTAAGGGTAAAAGAAAAGAGCCGAATTCTTACCGCATCTTTCGACATTTGATGGTACAGGAAGGTATCACAGATTTCAAGGAAGTTCACTTAATGTGCGTTAGGATCTTCATTCGTTAGTCTATAGTGCATGTTATGTTGAAGCATGTTTAGGAGGGCTGATTTAATTTTAAAAGATGTTACTTGTATGGGTGGCCTAGCTACTCCTTGGTTAACAACATTCATAAGGGTTCATTGTTGAAATCCTTGGCTCGCTCCGAGGTCCAAATCTTGCTAAAATTCCTCAGCCATTGTTGCTTTTGTGATTTCTTCTTATTCTTCATACTGAGCTTTCCTAATGGATTGTTCTAATCGAGTGATGTCTAACTCTAAGGTTTCAGCTGCAAGACTCGATCTTCTCGTGACTCTTGTGTTTATGCAAGAGCACGATTTCAAAAATGGAAAGAAAGAAAGAAAGAAAACAAAAACAAACTAAACGCCTTAAATTAAAGAATCAAACTAATCGGCTCCTCGATAATGGCATCAAAAACTTGATCAGCAGTTTGGTGTGTGTAAGTTTTAATAATACCCTTGATAATCAGCAAGTGCAAAGTTCGTTTGCATAGTACCTAAGGTATCAATCCCACGAGGAGGGATAATCTAATATTAAAATTTGTAGAAATTTAAGATGTAAAGGAACTAAAATAAGAATTCAATTCAATCAATCAAATTAAATCAGAAATCAATCATGAAAATATTAATAATTCAACACTTGTAGCACACACCCAAAAATTAACCTAAAGGAATTACCAATTGAGAGAAAGGGAATTTTACAAATCTTTAATGCTAGCCTAACTGATTATGAATTATCAGATTGTTGGTTCTAGACGGTCCTAGGGTTTATTACTCTCTCTCGAGTTATAACCATTAACCCTAAATTATAAACCCTAATCGGATTATAGGAATTGCAATCTCTCAATTACAAGCTATCCAAAACCCTAATTAGATCTGAAGTTATCCAATAAACTATCGGGAACTTATGCAAGATCTCTCTTTACACAATTACCGATTTGATTTAATCCTTGTTTTATTAAATCAACTAACTCTCGTTAGCCCAATTTAATTATTTTCATTCGATTCATCCTCTCAGTTTATTACTGAATTATGCAATAATAGAATTTGATCACAATGAACCCACTAAATATAAGAACAATCAGATTTCATTAAACCAAGAATAAAACTCAAAAGGTGAGTTTAGAACATCATCAACATTCAAAAATCTTATCATCAACTGTTATTCCAATTCTATACAATAATAAAAATGAAAATCAAAGGAAATACGATTTAAACAGACGACGGGAGGTAGCAATGTCGAGAAACTCCTGATCTTGGAAGTACGTTGAGTCGGCTTCTTCTCCTCTTCTCTCTTCCTTCTTCTCTTTCTCTATCTCTCGATAATTCTCTCTAGGATTTCTCCAAAAGTGGCTGATGCAAAAGCTTTTTCTGTCTCTTCGTCTTGTTCTTTAAATATCCTTTGTGTTCAAAGCAACCCTAGGGTCTTTCTGAGGTCTGAAATGTCCAAAAAATCCCTCAAAACTTGACATTTTTTAGTGTCTACACATCTGCCCGGTGCAGGCCATGATTGTGGGCCATGTCCTGAGCTTTTGTCACAATCTTGACATATGGACCACGATTATGGCCCAACTCTAGTGCTTCTGTCACGATCGTGGCCTGATGTGCCACGATTGTGGGCCATTATTTCAACCCGAATGTCTTCGAAACTTCTCCGTTCTTTGATGTTGACCCTAAAATACTAACAAACACATCAAGGTACCTTAAAAACATAATATTTAATTTCAAAGACTTGAATTAACCTATAAAAATACTTAAACACAAATAATTAACAAACTAACACAATTATAACCTAAACATATACTAAACGATTGAATTAACAATTGAATACATATCAAACTAAGCCTTAAAACATGATGCAAATTATACTTATCAGTTGGCTATGTCAAGTAAGAAGTTCATGATAATAATGATGCTATTACAATTTACTTTAAAAGTAACTCGAGAAATTAGATTTCAGAAAGCATATATGTTTTATATTGGTATTGTATCATAAGAAATGAAAGAAATTTGTAGTAGAGAGGTTTAAATTGTTAAATATGGTTTGTATGGAAAAGCTAACACTCACTGAGCTCGTTTAACTCACACTCTACTTTCTATTTTCAAAATAAAACCTATCAGGTGCACACTCAGGGTCTTCAGTAGCAGGGACTCCACCTCACGAGTAACCAGCTTCGTCACATGCTGTTGTGTAGGCATTTTTTCCTTGTAAATATTTTTGGGCACTATTGCATATCTTTGAACATGTTTTGGAATGTACATTTGTGTAAAGAATGGATGTCTATAAAGGTTTTTAAATGGAATGCATGAATATGTTTTAGCCTTTTAAAATCAATTTATTTGACTGTTGATATTGCTTGTGAGTGGCTTTGAAATCCAAAATTTATAGTGGAGATTCTGATGTGAATATAAAAGTTTTTCAAACTTTTACAAGAACTTTGAAAATTTTGGGCATGTCAAAATACAACCATTATTCTGCCGAAATTTTTAATAAAATGGTTCACACACAAAATCCACTGCTTATATTTATGAATGTTGAGTTAAAGCTTTTTGATAAAAAGAGAAATAGGCTTAGCTCCACCGAAACTTTTTAGTTAGATCAGATATCGACTAAAGGGCCAATGTAGAATGCCGAGCAGACCGCCTAGTTGTTTTAGGAGAGGGGTTTGTCATACTATGTGGGGGTCATACTATGTGGGGAAACACTGTTAAGTGGGTTGTTCATATTTGTTCACCCTATCAAGAAGACTCAATTCTACTTAAGCTTTCACTCTGCTGCTGCGTGTATACAATTTGGCATAGAAAGGAATTGCACAATTTTCAAACAAGAACACAGATACGTTTTTGAAGTCCTTACTACACCATAAATTGGGTAAGATGAGCCTATATTACCAATGCAATCCGTGCTCCTTCAAATCACACTATTGCATTTGCATCGGGGTGGAATATATGAAAGCTTCCTCTTTGTAAAGGCAAGTTCATGAAACAAAATTTATTCTATGTAGAGAAAAAACAAATAAAGTTGGCACTTGATTTCAAAAATCAAGATTCATAATTCTCCAACTTCGTTTCTTGGGTCGAATAGATCCACCAGCCTGTACCATCACTAATTTCAAATCTCCAGGCTTAATTATATGGAATCCTTCATTTTGAGTAAGAGAAAGTACTCATCAAACTAGGCCAGAAACCAATAAATTGAATTTCGTTAAGAACTGAAAAACACACGCAAGAAAGTTTAAAGAGAATCTAAACTTCGTTTATGCATATTTTTGTGCCAGACTAATGATTGCCAATTTTTTCGATAGATCAATCTTATTATGTTTTTCTTTTGTCTCCATAGGAATATTGAGAGTTCCCGAGGGTTCCTAGTTTTTGAGTACCGACCATAGTTGCAATTTCAACCTCACTTTTTGGTGTTAATGTGCTATATTTATTATAAAAAAAAGTTCGGTTGATATTTAAAATAATATATTTTCGTATATATCGAAGTCCTTTTCTTAAGATTAAGAAAGAATAATGCTTCTTAAAACACAAAACTATCCTTTCGACGACAAGGAGATGCTCTCCGAAGGCCCCGTTTCATGACAACGTTAGGAAACACGGTTCTATATGTTATAAGATACTAGCAGGTTATCTCTGCGCAAATGCGCAGTAAAAATGCCCAGTACATTTAATAAAAATTGAAACGGGTAAGAATTTTTTTTTAATCATATAAAATTATAAAAATAGCTTAATAAAAATTGGAACGGTAATAATTAGTAGACGATA
>JANITX010000004.1:49209241-49226027 GCA_027564395.1 Erythroxylum ulei
ATACATCTAAACATGTACAAGATAAAGAATGCCTTTAAATAATTTGTCACTAAACTACAACCAAAGCGATTGGCTGTTGGACATAAACCAACAAGTTTAACTTAAATTTAAACTAAAACACGTAATTAGTTATTATTATATAAATATAATTACTACTTAATCTATTCAAACCTATTATGTGTTTACGTGGAACACCTTAGGAATAAGATATTAACACTCTCACACTATCACGTACCGTTTATGATACAATAAGACATCAGTAAATGTAAAGATTGAAGCTGTAAAAGTGGATATTTCCCTGTATACATTGCAATATCAATTAAAATAGAAAAGAGATTGAGGAGTTTGGCTTTATAAATTAAAACAATAACTTGTGTTCAATTTAAGGTCCATCAAATTAGATAAAATAATAATAACAAATTACGTGTACAAACTTTATTCTCTCTATTATAATAAAGTTAAAAGTCTAAATATGAAATCACAATCAACTAAATAATCAGGTACACGTTGTATGATCTTTATATGAACATGCGACAACTTACCTTTGGTGATATGATTAACGATCATGCACTCAGAACTGATATGTTTGATAGTAATTGTCTTCGTTTTAATATGACATATATGGCAATCAATTACTTTATAGTGATATACTTGTTTCAACTTCTACTTTTACTATTCTTTGAGAATAACAATGCAGTCATACAATATTGTCTATAACCCCAAAATATAAGATGAAATTCCTTAACCATAACATTTGTACTATAAACTTGTTTCCATAATGGTGAGGTAACTATAGTCTAGTTAGCGCTTCTATATGAGATTACATCTCTAACAAGTAGAAAATTGTATCCATACATGAACTTTTTTATTGTCTTTGCATCCTGTAAAATATGAGTTTAAATAGCTTATCATCCAGAAGTTATTGAAGAGCCTATATGTGTTCATATAGTTACTGGTTCCTTACAGATGCCTTGCGACCTTCTTAGTGATTGTCTAATGCTCAAGCCATTAGTTACTAGTATCTTCCTAATATTCCTTCTACATATGTAATACCAGGTTTAGTATGAATGTGTGCACACATTAAGCTACCAATTACATATAGATATGGTATGTTCTTCGTTGCTTATTGTTCTAACTTATTATTTAGGCTCTAATCTAAATCGAACATGTACCTTTGACAATTGGTGCTACAAATAAATAATGAACACGAGCTCATCATGAATCTCTTTGAAACTTTTATCAATGTAGGCTTTATAAGATAATCCTAAAGTTTTTTTTAACCTATCTTGATGGATCTTTATATCAATAACATAAGAGACTTTATGTACATTTTTCATTTCTAAGACAAATCTTTATTCTATGTAACAAAATCAATTCATTAGTTATGAATAGTATATCATCTACATAAAAGAACAAAAACAACTATAAGCTCCCACTAACTTAAGATACATTTGCTGATCAACAATATATTTTTTAAATTATTAGAGATTATAACATTGCGAATATTCATATACCACTGACATAAGGTTTATTTTAGTCCCATATATAGAGTTCTTTAACTTTCAAAAAACATGATTTTTGTTATTAGAAACAAACCCTTCATCTTGAGTTATATATAGTACATTTTAAAATCTCCATTTATAAAGGTAGGTTAAACATTGGGATATGAGATTTTACAGTGCCAAACTTTTTTAGATATTTTCAATTTAGTGGCATACCATTTAAGTTTTTTGAGTTAGTAAGTAACCTTTCGAAATTTATATAAAATAGGTCAAAATATTGTCTCTCTTTATTTTTTGCTGATATGACTAAGAAACAACTTTCATCTTCTTTTGCATTTCATACTAGATATTAGAATTAACATCATTCATTGCATTTGAACTGAGATTTGATCATCATAAAGACTCATATTTTTCTATTATAAATTGACCACATAATTATCAAAAATTGTTGGTCACCTTATCTTTATGGACTTCCTAACATCCATTTCCTATTGTGTTGTAACACCATTAATTTATTTTTCCTAGGGTATTGTAAGTTAAATTAGTTCTTATATAGTCTTTTGATTATGTTGAAACCAACAATCAATGTATTGAAGTTTAGGAGTCTCTCATAAGAGCTTGTTGTTTTCTTTTGATGAGGAATACTCACAAAATTTGGAATCCTCGAGGAATCTTATATTTTTAGCTTCAAATAATTGATGTATTTGAGGGATAATAAAGTCTAAATCCCTTAAATTTATTTGTGTTGATAATAAAATAATCCTTGGTTATATTTAGTTCTAATTTATTAATTTATATAGGATATGATTATAAATTTTTATTTTATTAAGACAATTTCATATGTGCAAAATTTAGCTTGTCACCTTATCCATAAGGGTACTATTTTTTCTTTTAATCACACCAATTTATTGTGTGCTTATGACATTTTATAATGTATAAGAATGCCTTCATCTTAAAAAAATATTGGAAATAAACCCCTTTGTTGTCCATCTCTATGTTCCTACTACAATATTCTCCGCCAATATCAGATCTTATAATCTTAATCATTTTGTCCTCTTGTTTCTCTACTTATGCTTTGCAAACCTTAGAGGCATCTAGTGCCTCTAACTTATCCTATAAACATAGAGATCATATCCTATCTTTAAGGATATGATTCTAGTTAAATGTGAACTAAAACATTTAATTAGATATTGCCAAATAATAACTATTTTATCACTTTAAATTGATATTTGTGTATGTAGGTCATCTTAAGATTAGATGTCTAATAAATAATTGTCACAATTTCTCTAAATTCATTATTTCTATATATCTTATTCATTATTAAGTAGGATTATCAATTAATCACTTTGGGCCGAACTTAAGGATGTCTGTATAAGAAGCCCAAGTTTGACCTAAATATAGATCGGGCTTGGATCAAGCTACTTGACTCTAAGTCAAATTTGACATAAGATTGGCCCTATGCCTACCCAAAACTTAAACCTCCCAATTTTTAACTTGACCTAACCCAAGACTTGACTTAATCCATCAAAAATCTAAACTTTTAACTTCCATCATCAAGCCCTCTAATATTGCCTTCTTCATCACCAAATCTACCATATATTAAAGATAATAGACATCAAAAATAGAGGACGGTAAAAGCACGTAGCAAAAGCATGAAAGAAAAATGGCATGAAGAATGACAAAAAAGGCATAGATGGATGATCATGAAAATTAAAAAGAAAGACATAAAATGAATAAAGGAAAAAAATAAAAGATTGAGAGAGCAAAAAACTAGTGGGAGAAAGTAAAAAATAAAATTGTGAAATAAAAGAGGAAGAGATATAGAAGAGAGTATAAACAGAAAATAAAGGGAAGAGATTAGCAATATGGAGAGGAAGAGATGGCCTTAAGAACTTTCCACCACCCCCCATAATAGGGAGAATTTCAAAAGCTTTAATTCCTCTACCAATTTTTGAATAAGGGTAGTGGTAGTGAATAATCAAACTATTGAGCTAGGCTTGCTTCAAGTCATCTTGTTTAAGAAAAAATTGGGCTTCGGATTACGCTTAGCCCAAAGAAAACATTTTTAAAAAATCTTAAGTCTAGTCCAAAGTCTAATCAATTTAATATGAACCCATTGATTTCAAGTTAAACTAAATTAGTCTGGTCTCTATTTTAATGCCAATTCTTCAGTTACCATATTTTTATATTGATCATGTTTTGTTCTTTTAAAGTGATTCCTAAAACAAAAATAACAAATGTTGGAAATGGTTGAATAAAGTTTAATAAGAATTGGGTAAAAGATATCAATAACTCTTATAGTTTTATAAATTCTACTAAAACTCCCTGTGCCTTAAGAATCTCATGAAAGGTCCATACATTTTATGAAAAGCTCAAAATAAATCATTATATTAACTTTTATTAACCTGACATTTTTGGAAAGGCAATACTGATAAATAAACAAATAAGGACCCACTTTTTATATACCTAAATAACCTATGAACCAAACTAAAATCTAAAACTCGATCAAGAGTTAAATTTTTTTTCTCATCCATCTTAATAATATTCTCCAAACACTTTAGACACCAAAAAAGTTGGCAGAGACCATCTTAATAATCTTTAACAGCATAATACCACACCCATTTATCCACAAACACTTCAAGTTCATCTTTTTGCAACACAGTCAAATAAAAGACTAGAAAGTTCAATGATGGGAAAATCGAAAACATAAATAGAAAATCCTCTTTACCATCGCTCTACCAAACCAACTCACTCACCAAAAACTTATTTTCCCAACATCTAACTCTTTAAAGTTTGACCTAATTGTTATCTCCTTAGGACAAACTTTTGAGTGTATCTTTGTCCAAATTTGATGTGATATGGAACTTACTTCTCTATTTGGCGAGACCATTATACTTTATTTTCATTACTCTGATTCCCTAATTAATTATCAAATCCATAATTTTGGGTTAGCGCGATGAATTAGGTATTGAACACTTGTTTAAATTAGATTACACCTCTATAGAAGCTCTCATCCATATAAAGATGAGAGAATTTTACTCCTCCAACTTTAACTTGAGGATTTCAAAGGAGTTACTCAAAGGCATGACAGAGAACCTATCGGTTATATTCTCTCATGCTAAGATGGAACTCACCAACTGATCACACCACCACTTACACTCAAGCTCATCAAAGGAGTTGATGATTATCAACAACAGTAAGGGAGGAGTGTCATCTTTCATTTTATTACTGTCAATAATTTGGCTAGTATGTTGCTCCTTAATTTCATTAGAAATTATAGAAACAAAAACCTCTTACAACCATACTCTCTAAGAGGAGGAGGTAAGAGCAAAGTAGGTTGAATTTTTAGGTTTTAGGTCAAGTCATGGGTAATCTGTATTTTATAAAGTAGGTTCCTATTACTTATGTGGCGTGGTTGCGTGTCCCCAAAATCTCAGGTCAGTGAAAGTTAATGGAGAAAGTTAATAGAAGGATTTATTTTGTACTTTTCACAAAACCTAGAAACTTTCTACTTGATTTTTAAAGAAGATAAGATTTTAATGGAATTCATGAAACTATTAGGGAGGTTATTGTCTTTCATCATTATGAATTTAAATTGCTTATAATATAAGTAGAAATATAATATGTATTGGCCTAGTTATTAAATTTTTTGCTTAATTAGGAATGGTGACTTGAATTGCACAAGTATTTTCCACTAATCGATTTTGATGTTCGAACCCAACTAGAATGTTAGCCTATTCTAATAGCTTATAATAACTGATTACTTGAGATGTTATTAAACTTACCATAATTTTATCATATGATATTAGTTGATTATGAAGTATAAATTTTTTTTATCTTGAAATGACTTGGTTTGCCAACTTTCATGTGATGAATTATTAAGTTTTATCTAAAAACTTCAAACTAGTTTCTTAGGTAGTAATTAAAATGAATGAGGAAACCATATTACTATCGATTTATGACTTATAACCAATTATTTAGTTTTATTATTAAGTTTTATCTAAAAATTTCAAATTGGTTTCTTGGGTAGTAATTGAAATGAAAGAGGAAATCATATTACTATTATTTTATGCCTTATAACTAATTATTTAGTTATATATTTGTAACATATTTAATTAAGCATTCTTTATCTTATATATTAACTAACTTATAAGATACATTCTATGTGATAAATACACTTTATAAATAAAATTAAGATGAAATCATAATTATGATATTCATATTATATTTATGTATTATCTATCAATCATTTCTAGTTGTTGCTCTATTAAGACCAAACATTGATGTAGTGGAAATACTAGCACACATTGTATTTCTCCTTCTTATAAATGAGGTAGTAAATCTCGTTAACTAAAATATGGAGATACTTAAATAAACATGTGAGTACTTATTAGACAAGATGTTTATTGAAAATATGATAATTTCGAATAAAATATTACTTATATGGATATGAAAATACTCATTATAATAATTATATAAGTGATCATTTGACTTAAGATCTCTAAAGTATCTCTCATAAATGGATTGCTATGTTTTGGTACTACTTAAAACATATCATAGTCAAGGATAATTCAAATGTTAGTCACTGGATATGACATAATTTATCTCCTTAAAGTAATTACGGATAATATTTTATTATTCTCGATTACTATTAGTTTGAAGAATGTTTTGTCAAGATGGTATGACACTATAAAAATTATTTTAAAATGTCATTAAAATAATCAATTAATAATATTAAAGAACTAATATAACTGCACTTAGATATAGTAGATATTAATTTCATACTCTATATTTAATCCAACCATTATATGATGAAAAGATTGAATTATACCAAAAATTATGCATGATAAGTTTTAGTCAAGACTACTTTGGCAATCCTAATATTGGTCATGATGTATTGCTGTAAAATAATCTTGATCTATGAATATAAATTTTTTGATTAGGAAGCTAAATATAAATTAAAGAATTTTTAATAGTTCTAATCGTAAATGCAATTTAGGATTATATTTTGTATTTATTGTCAACATATGTAGAAACCTAATACATAACTCATAAAAAATGAATGAAGAGCGAAAATATAATTTAATCAAGTTGCACTTGATTTTAAAGTTTTAGAAAAAAATAACTTAATCAATATAAGACTTAATTGTAAAGTTTTAAAAATTTTATAGTTAAATTTAAGAAATTTGAAAAAATAATATTAGAAATGGGATTTCATTAGGATATAATTAGTATTTAATTAAAATTTAATTTTAATTAGATTACTAAAACATTCAAATCATATTATAAATAGAAGTAGGCTCTATAAGAGCTTTGTAAAGTTCTTTCAACTTATTAGTATAGACACTTTTAGAGACTAGATATTTATAGAACTATAGTGATTATAATCTATAAATTCAAGGAGAGTTATAGAAGAAAATTAAAATTTATAAAAAGATACAATTCATAATTCATGTTTTATTATATTTTGAAGGTTAATTACATTATAAAATTAAAGAGATCTTGATTTATAAAAATGATATTATTCTATTACACACAACATGAGATCAGGTCCTAATTTTGCAATAATTACTTATATATTTATTTTTTATTAATAAAAAATTTACCATTTATCTCATAAATTATAATGTTTTTCCCAAAATTTACAAAAATAGTTGTATTATCTATTTCATCATAGAATTCATAATTAACTTTGGCTAGTTTTGATGATAGTCTAAATAAGTGTAACTTCCGATTTAAACATCATAGTCATGTAAATAAGTATTTCTATTCATTAACTCCAAAGTACCTAGACCTCTATAGTATGTTCTTGTCACTTGCAGTTTTTTTAAAAAATAAAAAACTACAAGATGTCTTGGTGTAATTTGTATAGGACACAGTCCTAACACGTTCTTTATGTACTTTAACTGGAACACGAAAAGAACAAAATATATTTAGGCTAAATTACAGGACACTCTCTCTCACTTATAAAACCACCAAATTTTGAATTCCACCATTACTAGAAGTAATACAATATAATATGGGTAAAATTAGTATGACAGAAACAATTGTTAAGAGATAAATGCTACAAGAATGAACTTAAGTAATATTTTAAGATTTGAAAAAACCAAGAATTGTTATCAGATATCAATTCAGAGCCCACTCTTAATCTATCTTTGTTTTACTTCATTTTATTTTGACATTCATAAAAAGTCTTTTTTTCGTTTAACACGGCGTATGAAATTAGGTACGGCGTTGATTGTTATAACTTATCATGTTACAGCAAGTTGCAGTACACTCCTTGACCTATATTTTATCGTGCTTTTAAATACGTTTCGTGTCAAATTTATACAATTCGAGATCTCGTTAAAACATGAAGGAAAAGGTGGTTGAATAATCAGCTGATCTATGATGGGCAGTGGGAGTTTGGAAAAAAGTAAAAAAGTTCCTAGTCCCGAGTGACCTTTCGTTGTATGACCTACCAGCCCCGGTAGTTACAGAGGAAAGGTGAAAAAAGGGTTGAAGTGAGAACTGTTTAAGATTCCAATCATGAGATTTCCAGATCAGGATTCCCTTCGCAACTTTGGATTTCCTCTAAAGGCTGACACTTGAAACAAACACTAGGAGCTTTTTTCTCTTTTCTTTTTTTAAAGATAAGGTAATCTTTCAAATAAACCCATTTGTTGATTTTGACATTCTGCCAGTGCCAGGGGCCACTACTACTACCACAAGACTCACCCCCTTTTCCATTCCCCAGTACTTAGCAGTTAAGGAACAGAAAAAGCATTCACATACAACTCGATTTGAATGTTTTCTTTAAACGTGAATTAACTAATTTTTAACAAATTTAATAATGAACCTTTTAAAAAAATTAGTATATGGATAAATTCTTATTCCTATCATATGATATTGTTAATAAAGTTGTTTTTGACCTTTTCTATAAATATTCATATTTTTTAACTTATAATGAATGTGCCAGGGTCCATTCGGTCTCAATTCTATTTTGTTTTCCCTTTTTTAGTTTCTAAAGAGTAAATTCAGTATAAGATAATTATATAAATCATTTTATAATTGATTAAAATTAAAAATAAATGTTAAAAATATACTAATTATTCACTAATACTTAAAATACTTTAAATTACAATTTTTAATTTTAAAATAGTTACTTGGTTGAATAAAATTTTTAAAATAATAAAATCAAATTCCAAATAAATATATTTCAATAATTTTTATGAGTGGAGTTCGTTTTCAAGATTTTTGATATTATAGAATTACTCTTTGGTAGGATCATTTTCTCTTTTCTTTGACAGAAGGTAATTAAAATAAATGATTCATATATAAATTTGAATTTTAAATTATACAAGTTTCTTAGTTATTTAATTTCAATAAAAATATAATAATTTTATTCATAAAATAATTAAGTTTTATGTAGTAATAATAATAAAAGTGTAAGTATAGATACTGCCGAAGGGAAACAAAATAAAATATCATAATGAAAACATAGGCGTGAAACCAAATTAAGCCATAATAGTTAACCTTAGTTTATCTTCTCTTATCTTTTTTTTTATAAATTTTGATGTTATTGCAGAAGCAATCTCCCTAGTAACTTAAACATAGACACTCGCCATGTTTGATTGAACTAAAATGTAAATGAACTAAGGTGTGTACAACAGATACAATCTTCCTGTTCAAAAAACAACTTTACCGTATAAAACATAAATTTAGTACGACTTAAAACTCAGCCATAAGACGCGTCTCAAACTCGTGTTAAACAGAAGTTCTCGGCACTTAATTAAAGTAGCTTAAAGAGTGAACTGAGTGTCTTGGTTCGTAAAATGACAAAGGGAATACTGACGACAACGAATATAGGAAAAAAAATGAGAATATATATAATTATTATAATTATAATAGTTAGTTAAGACGAAGAATAATTACTGTTATTTTTGACAGTGATTCATTTATTAAAAATTTTGAAAAATAAAATTTATTTTATATAAAATTTTAAATATAATTTAATTAATTATATTTTATTCACCTTATTTATAACAAAAGGATGTTCAAAATCAAGTATATTGTGATATTTTTTCTATAATTTTAAAAATTATAGATTTTTTTAAAAATTTTATTTATATTTATTCTTCTTAAATTAATATTATTTAATAAGTCTGTAATTTATTACGATTGTTTAAATTATTATAATAAACTATAAATCTAATAATAATAATCACACGTATGTAAATTCATTTATCCTTAATAAGTAGTCAATTAAAAGCATATGTAAAATTCTTATAAGGAAGAATAAATCAATAATTTCTATTATTTTTAATTATTAAAAGAATAAAGGATTGTCTTAGTAATGAAAATCTTAACCCTTTAATAATAATTTAATGTCAAATATAAATTTTCATTTCATTCACGTACTTTTTTTTCTATTAGTGTAGTTTTTGCCATGTCAGTAACTCCCCTAAAGGCAAGAAAGGTTCTTCCTATAACTTCCTCGAAATAGTACCCCACCTCTGTCGCCGAGCTCTGGACGCTCTGTCTCTTTCACTCTCTTCATGTCTGTATTTGTTTTTAACTTTCAGAGAGAGAAAGAGAGAGTATGGTTCCTGATTAATTCGTCAGTCTGTTTTTGTAGACCCCCTCTCGCTGGCATGGGCCAGTGTCAGGTGTCTGCTTTTTGCTACTTTTAACTCGTTTCTTCTCTCTGTACTAACCCGCCTCTTTCTCTCCACCAACATCTGTACTTTTTTTTTCTTCTTCTCTTTCACAGTCGCAAAAACCCAAGCTTTTGCAGAGTCTCCGAATGACCCACACAAGACTTGCCATGAATGAACTGTAGGCACCATTTATGGAAATGGGTTCTGGCTCTTTGGTAGATTCTGGCAGCTCAAATGCTCCCTCTCCACCAAATGAGTCCGTGAACGGCCTCAAATTCGGTAAAAAAATCTACTTTAAGGATGCGGGTTTTGGTTCTCCGGCCAAGTCTGCAGCTGGTTCATCGTCCGGTTCTGCACCGGCGAGGAGGCTTCAGGGCACCCAGCAGCAACCACCGAGGTGTCAAGTTGAGGGGTGCAAAGTGGATCTAAGTGATGCTAAGGCTTACTATTCAAGGCACAAAGTTTGTGGCATGCACTCCAAGTCTCCTAAAGTCGTTGTTGCTGGCTTGGAACAAAGATTTTGTCAACAGTGTAGCAGGTCACTTCTTCATACTACTACAGTCCTGCTACATGTTTTATTCTTTGTTAGTTGTTTTGTTTTCTAGTTTTAGTAACTTTATTCTTTCCAATTTTAGATGCTAGCTGCAGCATTTAGATTGCTTTTTATACTGGGGATAGCACTGGGGTTTACGTATTTTGTGTAAACTAACGCGTTCTCGTTACCTTTGTTAGTGATTGTTTCAGTTTATGTTTATTTCACAGAGAGAGATTGGAAGAGTTATGCGACTAAGCTGAATTTGATTAAATTTGTTTAATCTTCCAAGTGCTGGTTATGGATGCTGTTGAAGTAATCTGTGTGTATACGAGTTTATTAGTTAGCTTTCAGTGTCCTTAAATTAGGTGTGTTTTGTTTGTTTTTGGTGCCATCAGTCTATTTTTTGTTATGTCCCTTGTGCTGATTGGTTTTTGGATTGTTTCCGCATCTTGTTGGGTAGGAATGTTTTAGGAATACATATGTTTCATCTGATGTTTGTTTGACTTTGTATTATATTGTTATTTTTTGTTTGTAATGGCGGTAAGTCAAGTCTATCGTTTGGAAAGGTACCTAAATGGAGGCTTACTAGAAAGCGGTTTTGACATTTTGGTTTTGTGCTAAAACAAATTAATTATCCCCAAGTCTATCGTTTAGAGCTCGATTTCACCTCTATTTAACTTTGTCTATAGCATGCTACTTTGTTTCTAGATATTTGTAGTTGTACTTTCTGTTTAAAAAAACATGGATTTTTGAAGCTTTTCAACTTCTTTTATTACCCGAACCATGCCATTGGCAGACGTACAGGTGTGATAAACAATGACGAGTCTGCTTTTTCTGCAGTAATCCAATATGTTATGTTCTTGATGTTGATGTCAGTGCTAACTTGCATTGTCTCCTTGTTCTTCACACTTATGCATGAATCTACTGCTTCAAAATATGGCTTAAGGGGTTTGCCGCAAGAGATGTTCTCTCACATGTATAGTCAAGGAATAAAAAGGGGGAAAAAAAAGAAAGGAAGGAAATAAGATTTTTTTTTTGACCTGGGCGACATGGTTCTCTATTGGAATTTCATGCGTGAATAAATGCTGTCATGTTTAATTATCACGAAATTATGAGGAACTTTTCAAAACTATGAGATTGAATTAGCTTCCTATCCATGATATTACCACCCTTTAATGGTGGTATCATATTTTATCCCTTAAATAGAATCAAAACATGATTTCTAGAAATGACTTTTAGTTGTGCTTGCTTTTGGTCTATTCTTAATATGGATATCAAGATCTCAGTGTCGAGTTTGTTTAGGTTGTATCTGATCATAAGATGCTTTTGGACCAATCTTGATATCTCCCTGTAAAGTCTTACTGTGATTTGTTCATGGTAGGAAAATTACTGGAATGCTACTTTGAGATTCTTTATGTATGCCTGCAAGAGCCAGGTTAAGGGCTCATAACACAAATTCTAGTTTCAAAGTAATTGATTTGTTTCATTTGATGGTTTTGTTGTCTATAATGTACCTTCTACTTGATGCTTACAAGATGACCTTGATTCTCATGATGAAGAATGAAGGAAATCAAGCTAAAATCACTGAATTGTTCATCTATGGCGTTGAAAATTTTACTTAGTGAAGGTAGCCCTACCATTTCCATTGGGCCTATTGAATCAAAAAGCAAGGGGAAAACCTACAATCCTTTGTCATAAGAAGGGAGAGCCTGCAATCGTTTCATTTTTAGTTTAATGTACTTTGGAGTCCTTTATAGTGGATAATTGGTTGAAATTGATTTCTAAATTTATACGATCTCAATCTGGCTAAGCAAACCCTCTCAGTTGATGTGTTTTAGGGAGTTCAATGTCTTATTTCGTTGAGTGGCCTATGTGAATAAAAAATAAGCTATCTTTTGGACTTTAAGCTAGAGATAGACATCTACTATGGATGGAAAGAGAGCGAACTAGTAGCCACTTTTAGCCCTTGATAATCCTTTTGTGGCAACTCCTACCATGTTTCTCCATTGCAGCCATGCTATGGTATATGAAGGGCCTGGTTCTTAAAAAAATTGATTTTGACAAATTATAAGAGCCAGGTGGATCTTAAAAAAAGTAGATTTTTTAATGTTTTGACATTTTTCTTTTATAACATTGGCTGTTGAATGATTAACTGTTCTTAGTCTGAAAATATTTTAGGGAAACTGAGTTTTAGGAGGCAGCTTTCTTGAGCTTTTCCAAATTGGTAATGGAACCGATGAGCTTCCTTCAATTACAGTTACTTGATGGCATTGCAGCTAAGAACTTGTATGAAATTTGTTTAGGAATTGGTTGTCACCTCTCAAGATTAATCATTATGTTAAAACAAATATAAACAGTTGGAAGATTGGTATCAAAATGTATTCTTGTAATCCTATAATTAGGTTTTCTGTTACAAAGTTTTGTTTATTTGTTGTTTCCATTCTTTGGCCTGTTCTTGCAGGCAGGATAGTGCTGTGTTCTGTTTGCTCAACTTACTTAGTAGAGGGAAACATGCTTCAGCTTCTGAAAACTTGTTTCCATGTTCTAAAGATGAATTTGTTGGCGAAGCTAATTTCTATGACTGGATATAGCTTTGTTCATTTCACTCGGAATTGGGACTATACTGGATACCCTTGCACATTTTAATATGTTGTTTCTTGTTATGGTTTAGATCTAGTAATGCATGACTCGGTTTCAAAATTCAAAATTTTAGTTTCATGGTTTAGATCTAGTAACACATGACGTAGTTTCAAAGTTTTAGTTTGTATTATATTTCTTACATGTTTATATTTGATGTATCATGATCGTTTGAGGGTTGCAATAGCCAAGAAGACAATGGTTGCACAAAAATTGAAACATCAATCTGTTTTATTGGTTGATCTATTCTTGCAATGACTATCCTGCTTGACTTGGTATTTGCTTTGTAAACTAGCCAAACTTTTTCACTGCAAATTTTACACACACCAGCATGGTGACAATTCATAGAGGTCTTTTACTTTATAGATCGCAGTTTATAGACATTGTGAAAAAAACATACATGAGTGTAATTAGATCCTAGTTTTCTCTTTTTTTTCCTTCTCTACTCAAATAGATGAAACTGACGCTGTGCCTCTCTGGAACTGCCAATAACTTGTTTCTCTGTTCACAGATTTCATCAGCTTCCTGAATTTGACCAAGGAAAACGAAGTTGCCGTAGGCGCCTTGCTGGCCATAATGAACGAAGAAGGAAGCCCCCGGCTGGATCAGTGTCGTCATCCCGCTTTGGTCGAATTTCGTCTACTGTTTTTGGTAAATATATGAAATGTAGAAGTCATCTTCGCTGTCTTAATAGTGGTGATACGCAATACGTCTTGTGTTCTTTGTGTGACAGATAACAGTAATAGGGTTGGAGGCATTGTTTTGGACTTCACTGCATACTCAAGGCTTAGTGGGAGGGATGGATGGCCAACTACAAGATCTTCTGAACGGGTACATGGGAGTCAGGGCACTGGTATGGGAAGTTCCGTTACCCATCCGTGGCAGAATAGCTCCCAGAATCCTCCAACTAGCATTTACCTGCAGGGTTCTGTTGCTGGGACTGGCTTCTCCAGTTCTGGAATTCCTTCGGGAGAATGCTTCACAGGAGTCGATGTTACTGACTCGACCTGTGCTCTCTCTCTTCTGTCAAATCAACCATGGGGCTCTGTTAACCGAACAACAGGACTTGAGGTCAACAATTTGGTCAATGCCGGAATGGTTCAATCAACAGTCCCGCATGTTTCTGAAGTGAATCAGTATCCAAACGCCTCTTGGTGTTTCAAGGGCAATGAAGTTAGTAGCAGTTCACTCGATCTGCGTCCTGATCTAGGATTGCCTCATATCTCACAGCCGCTATCGAACCACTTCTCCAGTGAGCTACAATTGTCTCAACAGAATAGGAGGCAATCCATGGAACTTGAGCACTCAAGGGCTTATGACTCGTCCACTTTGCACATGCACTGGTCACTTCGATGACTGTCATGCAGCTACTAAAAAAAACTCTTTCAATAGGTGAAGATCGTTGGCATGGCATTTTTGCCTAGTCTTTTAGTGAACTTTTGGATGCTAAAATAAAGGAACTATGTGTATTTGCTGTCAACTGGTGATGGAACACTGCAATCTTTATGCAGACCCTGGGTTTGAACTTGTTTTTGTATCTGTCATGCCAAACGCTCAAAAACTCGTTGATACTGTTTCTTTGTAACCAACATCATTTCTGCATGCAACTCGTAGACTTAGATAGACGAGGACAACCGATTATTTCACGTATTATTTCTGCGAATAATTTGTTGGGATTAACTTCGAACTTTATAGATAAGGTGTTACGAATCATAACCATAGTATGTAACAGACAAAAAGGGGAGTGACACCGAAGAATGAGGAGGGAGAGTCAGAGGCAAGAAAACGACGTCGAAGTGCAGCATCTATAACGATTATAATAAACCAACCATGAATGAAACACGTTGTCATCGTATGAGTCCTAAGACTGATTAATAGCTGTTGTAATAATTGTAGCTGGCAATGAAAAATTTTGAAGCAAATTAGCTCTTCTATCTTCCTCTCTGTGTTCGTTCACTATCTCTAATCATCTTTTCTAAAGTTCCAAAAAATTATCTTAATAGCTAGTATCAGAGGAGACGACCCTTGGCGGTAGAGAACACAAAAGGAGTTGAGGTACGTTGTTTAGAAGAAGGAACGAAGAATTGCTGGAAGCACAAACGAGAAATGAAAAAGCGATCAATGACATCAATTCCATGTTCCAACAACTCTTGCGAAAGATTCAAAAGGAGACATCGAAGTTACTACATAAGACTCCAGAGATAATGGGAACTATACAATTACAAAAAGATTAGCAAGATAGAGTTTCCTAAATTTGATGGGTAGGGGTGAAGAGCTGGATTTATCGTTGCGAACAATTTTTGCAATTTACTACACACTAAAGGAACTAAAAATTCGAGTGATGTCACTACACTTGGAAGTAGTGCAAGAGTGGTACTAGTTAATGACCAAGAACAAAAGTGGAGGAGAGGCGCTAAGATGAAGAATTTCTAACAGCACTGATATAGAAATTATACGAATAAATCTTTGAAGACCAAATAGGTGACTTGAAGGAACTGAAATAGGAAGGATCAGTGCAAGAATACTGTGCTCAGTTCGAAAAATATTTGAACAAATTGACATTTCCAGAAACCTACTTGATAAGGTATTTCCTAAAGGGTCTTAACCCGAAGTTGGAGCTCACGGTCAAGATGATGGATCCCCAAACACTCCGGCAAGCTTACACACTTGCTAGGAAACAAGAAACAATAGTACTCGTTAGCTTACTTATGTACTTTGAAAACTGAGCTAATTAGTCGGGGCAGAGGTGCACCTTCTACGTAGAATGGTATGAAGCAAACAATCATTCCCATTAAAAACAACCCAGAGGCAAGATTACTTCCTACACCAAGAAACCAAGTGAATGTTAATAAACCCATCTATAAAAGAGGGTTGTGTTTTAGGTGCGATGAGAAGTATACTCCAGGGCACAAATGTAAGAAAAGACAGTTTCAGTTGTACATGAAAGAGGAGGAAGAAACAACGGAAAGGGAAGAAAGCAACGAAGAGCAGGAAGAAGGGGCACCAGTTAGTCCTAAGGTATCCCTGGAAGTGACGTAGGGTCTAAGGTCCTGTTTGGTTGGACGTTAATTAATGTAATGGAATAAAATGGAATAGAACGAAATAGAACGGTTTATAATGGAATGTAATGTAATATAGTAAAAAGTTGTTTGGGAGGAATAGAAGGGTTCATAATATAATATAGTGAAATGTTGTTTAGAAGATGGATATAATGGAATGTAATGTATAATAAATGATTTTTATATCCCTTATATTAAATGATTATTGCCGTAGGTTTATATTTTATTATTAATTATATAAAATATTAGTATTAATTATTTAATATATTTTATTTTATTTTATGTGATTTATATTTAAAAATAATTTATTTATATTTTTATTTATATAAAAATATATGCAAACAATTAAAGAATAATTTTTAATATATTTTCTATTTTCATTAATAAAAATTTTATTAAATTTTTATTTTATTA